>JAJJMA010332420.1:15135-25440 GCA_023529015.1 Papaver nudicaule
TCGGCGAGATGACTTTCATCTTGGACGATATGTAGTCCATTACCGGCCTCAAAAATGAAGGCAAAGCGGTTCACGAAGGGTACACTGAAAGGATGGCTTGGACAAAACTGCATGAACTATGTTTCGCCACTCTTGGGTGGAACAAAGACAAATGTGAGAAGGAATTCCATATTGCTTCATCCCAGAGTGAGGAAGACCTAAGAAGAACCGCATGCAAACAGGTGGTTCGAAAGGTAAAGCTTGATAGGTTGAGGCCTGAGTTTGGGGGTACACTCAAGATGGACCTTTCTGATGATAGGGCTAAGCAGGTGGCCATAGCTTTCTTGTTGCACCAACTTGGTACCATTTTCTTCCCCGACCAGAGTGGAAACCGGGTGAATATTGGCTACCTTCAGTTGTTGAGGACCATTGAGGGCACCCACGACTATTCGTGGGGTTCGGCAACCCTTGCCTTCCTTTTAGACGGTCTTAGAAAGGCCTCGAGGGCGGGTGCTAGCAACATTGCTGGAAATGTTGGTGTTTTACAGGTAATTTTTGATTTTCCATCTTCATTTTATCGTAATATGTTATGTTCATCTTCATTTGATTTGTAACCCAACGTTATGTTTTCAATTTCAGTCATGGTTTTATGACCATTTTCCAACACTTAAGATACGCCCAAGATTGAACCGACACTGGAAGCAGGACAAGGTTCCTGAGGTTGATGGGGATGATGAGGACGATGAGGATGATGAGGATGAGGATCCTAATGACGATCGCCCAACAGGTATGAAGTATCCTTTCGAACAAAACCAACTAAGAAAGAAGCATCAGAAGATAGAGTGGTTGAGGGAGCAATTAGACAACTTAGATGCATCCCAAGTGGTGTTTGATCCATACATGCGTATAGACCCGGAAACGGGGGATGGCAAGCGTGAGCTTTCACCACTTGCTGGCTATAATGGGCCTATCTATCATCCTTATGGGTTTGTCATGACTAATCCTAGGCGATGTCTCCGTCAAATTGGTTTTGTTCAGACTGTTGTTCGTCATGAGAACTTCAAATTGCAACCAATAGAGGATGGTACTAAAATTGAAAACAGCTACATCAAGATGGTCTATTCTCCAACTCCATCAACGGACGTATGGAACAATCGTCACCAACCACAATACAACATCCAAATGGGCGAGCTGATTCCTGAATTGGGCACAAAAGAGGCCACCCCAGATTATTTGCCATGGTTCTACAAGTGGGGTCATCCTTATGTGATCAACCACGATCCGGAAGCAATCCGCATCATCGAACAAGAGAAAGCCAAACTCAAGAAGGCCGTTGAAGGGAAGGGGAAGAAATCGTTGGAGTTGTTGGGTAAAATGGCCAAAGTTGGGGTAAGCACACTATAAATTCATCATAGTTATGATTCCCTGGTCTTAAACTAATCTTACTTATGTTATTTGCAGCAAAAACGAGTGGCAATGTTGGTAAAGAGCATGTGCGCCCACATCTCTAGTGGCAAAACTTTGAGTGTAAGTAAACATGAAGTTCTTAAGAACCAAATCGAAGGAATTCATGACCTTACACCCCAAGGAGATGCGCTTTTTGAAGTCTTTGAGAGAGGTACCAAGAGGCCTCGTGAATCCTCATCTTCTCGCCAGCCTCCTCAAGTATCGGATGAAGAAGAATATATTGATGAAGAGGAGGTTATTGAACAACGTCGAACTCGAGGTGGTGGTCCTTACATTGGTGAACCAAGAGGTAGTCGTGCTCAAAATGATGGTCCTCGCACTCGTGGGGGTAGAGCTGGACCAAAAGGCGGTGCTGGAAAAGGCAAAAAACATGCTCATAAGTGAAAAACTTATGCCCATTATGAGTGAAAAACTTATGTTATGAATCTGGAATTTATTTTAGCTTGTTTTGGATATTAGGTATGCGTTTGTTTATGGATGAATGTGTGGTTTTGATATATTGGGAAACTTGGGTGTTTACTTATGTTATGACTTGGGTTTGATAGGTGTAAGGCATCTATGTATGTTAAAAATTAGCATTGTTTTATAGTTACAGGAGTAGTTACGGCTACTGAAAATACCCTGGTACCAGCCGTAAGTCAAGTTACGGCTACACTTTCCCAGACGTAAGTCAAGTTACGGCTACTAAGCCAAATACAAATTTAGCCGTAACTAAACTTACAGCTGCTAATTTGTACTTACGGCCTGTAACCTTGCGACACAAAAATTTTTATATAAAAGAACTTACGGCTGCTAATCAAAGTATCGGTATTAGCCGTAAGTAAGTTACGGCCACTAAGATGGACTTACGTCTTGCATCTGAAGCTTTAATGGCAGCCTAACTTACGGCTAGCTGTTCTTCAGATTGCAGCCGTAAGTACTTCTGGTTCACGAATTTTGATTTTCATGGAGTGAATGTGACCTAGTTTTTCAATGAAGTTAGCCTCAATGGAAGGAGATACATCTACCTCCATTTGGGTGCTTGATTTACTCATTTTGGTTGAGTGAATCAAGTTTGGGTTTTTTAGAAAAAAAGTTAGGTTTTTTTTTTCTCTCTTCTTCTTCTTCTTCAGTTTTTCACTGATTTTCAGTTTTTGATTAAGTTTTTTTTTAAGTTTGTTAATCATACTTTTGGTTAATCACTGATTATCAAAACATAAAAGGGTAGTTTTGGTATTAAAAAAAAATTACATAGGGGGAGAGCAAAATTACTTCGGGGAACCTGTGATCTGAGGGCTTCAATTTTTTTCGAAGCCCCTGAATCAGCTTTCTATTTTTTCTAGCTTTTTGTTGACCGTCCAAATATCTTTGGTTATTAGCCACTGACCATCTATGTGGGTATAATAAACAGTCCCAAGTTGGAAAGAGACCATCGAACTTGAAAGTTCATATTGTCGATGATGTGCTAGGTGTATGCAAGCATAAAATCTTGATGATTTGTTACGAAATTGGAACACTGTCTATTCATCTGCCGGGCAAAGAGTTTCAAACAATTATAGTCTTTTGTAAGGTTATATCGATCTGGATCAGGAAGTGAGTCGTACTACTAGCTAAATGGATAATTTTATTTTTTCAATTGTGTTTGATTAGGAATATTTTTCATTGATAAACTGATTATAACAATGAAACTCTGACTAGTTCCAGTGGAAACATTTTAAATGACATAAACTGATTATAATCAATGTTTGAGCAAAGTGGAGTATATTATTAGCCAGCTAATCATAAATTACTACGCCATCTGCCTCATCTGACTCATCGTCGAATTGGGCGAAGAACGGTGTTTCCCTTTCGTCTTCCTCTCTGACCTTTTCTGATGTACGCTGCTTTTTCTCCTCCTCTTATTTGCCTGCCGCACCGATTGATGGGTGAACTCTAGCGGGTTTGAAAAAGTATGAAATCCACGTTCCCCCTCATGGATAACCACACCATCTGCCACGTCGGAGCAACCTCTTGGTATGAAACAGCAAGCTCGTCCTCAACGGCGTCTGCAATGGTGGTGCCGACAGCAGCTATGGCGGTGCCGGCCTCTGCGATGGCGGTGTGGACGGCGGCGGCCGCATCGTCATAGGAAAAAATGGTGGCGACGATGCTGCCGTCTACGGCTATCTCTATGGGTTTGAAGAGCATGTAAGATTTAATTAATAGATACCGTAAATTGCAGGATCGTGAACTTCATGATAATCACCATTAAAATATGCAAGAGTAGTTTATACGGAATACCTGGTAACGCTGATCCATCGTACTTCTCCAATCATCTTTAGTAGCCATAATACCTTGTGGCACTCTCAGTATCTCTCTCTTAGCCCTTATATGAAAATGAGTTGTTTGTTTTCTTGAACCCTATTGTGATGGTAATAGAATTCCTTTTATAGGCAGAGAGAGGACCAAGGTCCTAGGATTTAAGATTAGCTTTAGATCTCGACCGTCCATCAAGGAAGAGATATTAGGACTACTTCTTATGGAAACCCAATAGGCTTAGCAATATCCATATTATCCCAGATTGTTCACATGGGCCAAAAAGATATTTCTACCCATGTACAAATTATCTTACATTCTCCCACTGGTCCATGTGATAATCTATTTAATGGATAATCATAGAAAACATAAGGCGCGCATAAATTGCTAAACAAATTTAATGGTTCACGTAATACCTTGATCAAGTAAACTACTCATGTGGATCATAGCGGTCACACATTGTCCTGTTATCAATATGTTGCCTTCCATGTATCACAACACAAATAGCTTACTCAACTAGGTCTTAAATAGAAGCATCTTAATGGTCCAGTAATGTCCTTAAGAAAAAAAAAGACAATTTCTGTTAACATTCATCCAACAACATAAATGTATACTAAAGCGGATACAGAAATAAGTTCAGTATAACAATAATAAGATCTTAACAAGTGTTCGAAGTATAAGCACATAATAGCTGAATTTGATAAACAATTACTCCCCATGACCTCATATAAGAATATTGTTATCTTGGGTCCGTGGGAGTAATTGATCGATAAGTGCATTTGCAGAAATAATTGTGCTTAATGATAAATGAACAACAGTTGTTTCTGAATTTCTCGATTCACGTATGAATACTCAAGGTTCATGTGTTTTGTTCCTTTTGTATTCTTATCGTGCTTTAATGTTGCGAAACTAAGACGGTAAATTTCAGCAGTATAGAGACAAACCTAATTCTCTAAGTTTCGCAGTCATACATATCCAAATGCAATTACGGATGTAACATTAATGGATTGTTTCTTAATGAATTTCGCACATCCAAATAAATTGAATTCTGAAAAACCCAACCAACTCATATTGGGTTGACTAACTAGTTGCAAGACATAATTCAACATTAATTAGTATCTCAAATTTCTTGATATCTTTGCCATAATTTGTTCCTTGATTCATTCGGCTTCAGGTAACATATCAACAAATTGATTTATGTTCCATTTTAGAATTAATACGTAATGAAGATTAAACTAATATATTCATTCTGATATGAAACAAATTTTGCTAAATATGTTGTTATCTTAAATTCTTCGAATATTCGATATATATGCTAAATATGAGAGCTTAAATAATCCACGTGATATGTGACTATCACATAGTAAGCTTCATTGATATCCTTTATTTCGAAAAACATAGAGATATGCATAAAGCCAAGATCACTACTCGAAAGTAGTATGTCTTAACATACAAAACCAAGAGTATAAACTTCTCCCACTGATCTTGAGGTATATGCATGAATCTACGGTGATTAATTTCACCAAAACCAAGAAAGTTTATGGTTTTGTTGAATTTTAGATATCATTGCCAGGAGTCTTGCTTAATATTATACATTGGTTCTTTAAGTTTGTAGACTATCTTTCATATCGTTATAAGGCAAGGCCTTCAGGTTAATTTCACATTTATTTTAATGCAACTCTTAAGTCATAATGAGCTACTAACAATTCTACTAATAATTTTGAATAAGTCTTTCTGTGACACAAAAGAAAAACTTATTTATAATTAATGCCTCAATTATGAGTAAAATCTTTGGCTACAAGTATAAGTTTATTATTGTTTATCATTGCTAATACAGTCGTGCTAAGTCTGAAAGACTCACTTACACACAACTGATATGTGTCGTTCCAGCAATTTAAACAAAATACCAAACTTGACGTTAAACCATTGATTTCAACTCTCACAGCATCAATTCATTAATCAAAATTATAACTCGTAATATCTTGTGAATCAAAAAACTGAATTTCATCAAAATCGAATTCTGGTAAACAAACCACTGAAACGTAATGAATAACTTTCTTGCGATCTCTAAGAGATCTTAATAAGCTGATACTTGTGGTTGTCAACAATTTCTTTATTGACAGTAATTTCATTATGGAGCAGTAGACCAGTAATTTGTGGTCTTTCATTATCCAACGATTCGACAATGAGAAGATTCAAAACATCCATACACTCCCACAAATTTTGCCATCTGTAATGAATTCATATTTTCAGTTTCAATAATATCATACTATGGCTAATACAACCCTTTGGATTATTCAGGAAAACCATTGAACCATTATTAGTCTTCAAATCCAATTCTATTATTAGGGAACGTAAATCTTCATCAAAACTGAACAACCTTAACTTATAGGTGTTTTAAACTAGGTTTCCAGCCATTCTACAATTCAAAGAGTGTCTTTGAAACTGTTTTGCTCAGAAAACTATTTAAATTACACAGTTGTATGAATATCAAACACCCACAAAACGTACAGGTAATTGTGCATGAAACTTAATGCCTTTAACCATTTACATAAAAGTATGATTTCGCCTTTTGCTATACACATTTATGCCAATGATAATTTGGACTTGTGTATTGAGCAATAATGCCAAACTTTTGAAGAATTATGTAAAAGGTTCAGGATGTTATCCTGTTAATCATATCTTTGACAATATTCACCACCTCATTTAAACCTTATGATTTTCACCTCTATAATTGCCTCCCAATTTCAATAATGCAATTGATAGGCGTAACAATAATGTGAAAAATCATCAATCAAGGTGATAAATTATCTTCCAAAAGTTCAACAATCAAAAGTCTACAAAATAATCATAATCAGCAATCTAAGAACAAAAGCTGGTCGGTCATAGAGATACATAACAATTAGACTTACAATAGTACCATTCCTTCAATAAGATTCTCCTGTGGGAAAAACTTTATCAAGGATCACAATCAAAGTCATAGATGAAAAATATCTATGGATATTTCACATTCACATGTTACCACATTATGTTTGTTTAATACGATATAACCTGAATCACCTGTGGGTGAATCTTGTTCTGAAATGTATTTAACAAACTCATATGATTCTAAAGTTCATCCTAATACACTGTGAATTGAAGTCACTGTGATGGCTATTATTCCATATGTATATGAAACATTTAGATAATCTTTATGTTTGTTCAACGACAGAACCAAAACTACCTGTGGGCAACTTTGTTCTAATTGTTAAATCAAACTCAGAGGACTTAAAGCACTTACAACACTTCGACATAATAGTTCAATATCACTGTGGTGATAACTAAACCATACAACAACGTGCACAATTGCAAATACCACACTGACCTTTCTTGTGATACTAAAGAGTCCCATTTAATAATATCATACTTGACTTAATAATGACATCAATAAATTATTAACAAGTGTATGAGTAACCCGAAAAACAATAACCTTTTAAATTCATTGCAAAGCATGTCAAGTAAAAAATTGTGAAGAAACCAATAACATAATTTTGAAAAAAAATAATTCAGACTTAGTGAATTTTTCATAACCCAAAATCCATCTTTAAGATGGTCAATAAATATTTTTTGATAATAAAAAATTCTTTAGGTAAACTCTTTAATGCATTGCCAGTTTAATTAATTAAGTACGAAAAGTTTTCTACATATAAGATGAACATTATTTTGACAAATTGTGTGAATTTATTTATACAAATTAAGCTTCAGTACCTTTTGAAAATGCACCGAGTTTTTTGATATAAAACAACATAATCTGACTGCTCATGAAAAATATGAAAATCCATAATGGGTCACTCAACTCGATAACGACTTAATTCAAAACATTAAAGAATTTCATTAGCGTACTTTAAGAAATAATGGAAAATAATGCGTCATTTATTTAATCGGGATTTAATTATATGTCTAGCCAAAACGGTAAAAATAGACACTCAAGGGTGAAAACAGAAGACATCAATGCTAGACAATTATTAAGACATAAAATGATTCAAATACAAAAACTTAGTCCATAATGTATGATCAAAGATGATTTCTTTCAGTGCTTTCTTAAATATGTGAACTCGAATCACCTGTGGGCAATTGTTGTTCTAATATATTTAAGCAAAACAATATTGTAAGCATCTAACACTATGATTATGACTGACAAGTGCTTTGACATCACTGTGGTGATATCCAAACAAATAAAATAATGCCACTATCAAAGTAAGTCAATAACAGCAAAACTTCAACTTATGGTTTGCAAATGCTTACAACAACGCTAATGATTATTGCTAAAATTAAACACTCTAGTATCACTGTGGTGATAACTAAAGAGTCCCAACTTAATATCTTAAGCGCAATAATCTTGCACAATTAAGCAACAAGAAAATCCATACTATAATGCATAGACACACATATCATAATACACATATCATAATGCACAAACAAGCATAACAGTGCCGAAAAATGGTTTCGAAATGAAATTGTTCGATAAAATTAAATTAAATTATACGTTACTTTAATAAATTTAATTAAATAAAGCATTAATGATTTCAATAAAGCGGAAGCGTTTAGTTGGTATAAATTCGTAACGTGAAAACCACTTCATAATTTCTTAATGAGATGACCTTTAAATGTACACACATTATGTTCATAAATAGGTTTTCTAATTATCAATTGGTTTAATTCAAAAACGGTTAAGATGGTACAAGGTCCTTCCGGTTCAGTCAGGTCCGGATTGGATCGGTACAAACAAGGTCAGATTAAACTCATAAGTTCTAAAACATTATTAGCCTTCAGCCTTCTTTAAATTTCAAATTATTAAAGCTTTACAGTAATGTAATGCCCATTGATGTTGAAACCCAAATACTTAAATACATTCCAAGCCCATTATATGACATTAATCATAATCAACTGTCCAAAATAACCCAGTTTACTCTCAGTCAGACACACAGACAGTTACAAACAAGGACATCAACAATCAAACATCTATCATCCATGTTAATAGTCAAAGAGTGAAGTCAAACCGTCACATACAATGACAAGAAGTCAAACAGTCATAGTCATTATTTTGATTTTCATGTGATACGTGAAATGTAAAGTTAATGTTACGTTTCAGTTCCATAACATTACGGTGGGTAGAAAAAATCACAGTTCGAATTAAGCCCATTAAACACCTAAACATGCAGAACATTATGGTGGTGAAGGTTAATTAGTTTGACCCAGTTACGGACAACCCTTAAAATTAGTTTCACTCCGTGAAGGTTAATTAGTCGGCTTAAAATTCCTCTATGTCGGCTTCTAACTTCAATAGACGTTAAACAATTTGATAAATAAAACGTTAGTGGGTTCAGTTGAAAAGATTAGACGGACCATCAGTTACACTTAGGCTGCGTTTGGCACGCCATTTTGAGGGTGGAATTGAGGCTGGAAAGGAATTGGGGGTGGAATTGGAGGAGGGAATTGAAATTCCGGGTGTTTGGCACGGGTGGAATTCGTTTTCCATGGGAATTGCAATTCCCTCCCCCATTAGAAAACCAAATCGCACCCCCCCCCCCTGCGATTTGGTTTTCCACCCTCCCTTTCCACTCATATATAAGCTCCTTTTCCTTCCTCTTTCCTTCTTCTTCTTCCTTGTTTTTCTCTCTTTCTCCAAAACCATAGACGAGCAGCAAATCTTCCTTCATCAGTTCATCTTCCCCCTTCTACTACCACCACCACCACCACCACCACCACCACCACCACCATCATCGTTATAATCAATACCACCACCATCATCGTTATCATAAATACCAACCTAGATTCAGATTTACTTTTTTTTTTTAAATCACGAAGCTCCTAAATTTGGAAAGGCATAATTTTAGGTTTTTCAGCTCTGGATTCGGCCTCTTTTCATTCCAGGCGAGGAAGGTTATGCCGGAAGGCGTAAAGGTAAACCCTAATCCTTGATTTTCTCTTCTTTTAATTCTAATATATGTAGATCTGAAATCTGATTACATTAGATTTGATATAGGAATCATCGGATTTGATTGATTTATTTTGTGATAGTTTGGACCCAATTTTTGTACGTATTTAGGTTGAATTAACCTCATGTTCCATTGATTTCAGATCTGATTCAAAGTTAGGATTGTTCCAGTTCGATTGATTTGTTGTGTTTTGAATTATTTGGGTTTTCTGAAATGTCTTTGTCTTTGTATTTTCTGTCTTTGACTAAGCCACAAAAAGTCTGAATTGTCTTTGTTTGTTGGTTCTTGATACAGACATTGTATGAGTTGTTAGATTGATGGTTCAGAGTTCCTAAGATAATTCTGAATGTGTTTGTAGTTCCTAAGATAATTCTGACTGTGGACTGTTGTTAGATTGTTGCCTTGACTGATTTTCTTTAACTGTGAGCTTCTAATGCCTTAGTTATTTAACTGTTAGATTGTTGCCTTGACTGAAGTTATTTACGTAGAAACTTATCAGTTTCTTTTTGCTAGGATCAAATGTCTATGTTGTAATTTGTTGCGGATTGGGGGATCCATTTAATGCCTGCTTTATCATGTCTAATGTATTCACTGGTTATGTTTGTAG
>JAJJMA010332427.1:0-11294 GCA_023529015.1 Papaver nudicaule
CGAGTATGGAAAAATAGTGTCAGAGTCATTGTTGTTTGTATTAGCTGTAGTCCAATATGTAGAACGTCTATATAAGGTGAGAGATCTCATCTGAGAAAGGGGTTGGTGAGTTGAGTGAACTTTAGGTCTGATATACAGAGAGACAAAGCTAGGGTTTCCCTTCTTACTCTCCTTAGCTCATAATCTAGAGAAGAACTCTGTGTCTGTAAGAGAGATTAACTTTGTCAATGCGAATGATGTAACCAATTCAAAATCAATTAGATGAACTTGGAGGATTCGGCTTAGAATGTTAATAGCTCATGTTTAGTCATTATTTATGCCATTATGCATCTCATGTATGATTATAATGGGTGTACTAGTAAAATCTATTTGATGGGAATTTTACCAATTACAATATCAAACTATTGTTCTTCGTTTTTAAAAAACTCAGGTTATCGGTCATTATATATGTCGATTATAAAGTAAAACTAGAATCGGTTTATATTTATCAGTACCGATTTTGGTGTTCTTAAAAACAGAAAAACTAAACTTTTTTCAATTGGAATTGGTGAATTTTGGTGTTCCTAAGAACCGATTATGGTACAATTGGTCCATATATATCTGCAAAAATGCCGATTTTGGTACAATCGGTCCATATTCGTTAATAAGTGTACCGATTATATAAATAAATTTGGTATTAATTGGGAATCCAAAACATCAAAAATTGAATACAAGTAAATTTCAATGTTTCAATCAGATTCTCCAGAGCCATTGTAGTTTTATATCTCAAAATCAGAGACAAATACACAGCTGCTGAACAAAATTAACATAACCTTTTTACAATCAATTTGCACAAAGATTGCTCAAGCTGTCGAGGCACTAGAAAGCACTCCTACTCTTCCAGTAATTTCTACTTCTTATCCGTCTCATCCAGCACAGCCAACCTTCAGTAGCTCAACTATGATCATCCAAACCTTGATACATTCACTTGTCCACCGTCCTTTTCCCTCCTTCACAATCTCAATTAGCACTACGACTCCCAGTTGAATCCTACAGAAAACAGGATCAGATTTTTAGCAAGTGAATTTAGACCCATGCCCAGCATTATGTTGAGTTGAAAAACAAAATGTCAACAGAAAGAGAGAGAATGACCTGTTGTATTGAGCTTATCATCAACATAGATCTTTTTAACAAAGCTGAGGGATTCCTTGAGATCATACGGTGTTGAGTCCTTCAGTTTTAAGCAACCGGATATACTTAGCTCCTGAAGTGAAGTCCATGCTCGAAAATCTGGTATGCATGTCAATGCACAGCAGCCAGTTATAGATAGATTCTCAAGGATGGGGAAGGAGTTGTAAAGTGGTGGTGAAGGAGTAACCCATTTTTCTAAACTTATCATGTCTTTAATTCTGAACTCAACCAGTGAAGGGAATAATGCTGTTGCTGCAGCTTTAGCAGACCCTTTGCTTTCTTCTTCTTCTTGCTGGTAATAAAACTCATCACCCAAACACTTGACAGAATTCATTCCATCAATCCAAAGAACCTTGAGACATGGGAGCATACCTAGTGCAGCAAGCTCCTCACATCTATTGCAATTTGATAGATATAAGTCTACTAAATTCGGCAGACAAGAAGACGAGCCCATCCACTTGGGAAGCTTTGAGCCAGAGAATTCATCTATTCTTAACTCCCTTAAATGAGGGTGAGGTTGGAGACCATCCAACACCATGTCAGAATCAGTATATGCTAATTCTTCTTCTTTCCAACGAAGGCACAATTCTCGCATTTGTTGCTTGTCTTTTAACTTTGCCCTCTCGGCATCCATTTTACCTCTGACATTCTCCAGATGTTTTATCGTCAGACTCTGAAGGGAATTCAAGTTTGCTAATTCTTCTATCCCACTGGTTCCAGTGCAGTCTGCTTCTTTCCTGACAGAGTAAGAATCTAAAATCTCCAGACGACTGAGCATTTCTATACCTCTAGTCTCTGTCTCTCCGAAGTATTTGAGATATCTCAACTCCACCCAGTTTCTGATGTCATTGGGGAACTTGAAGAAGTATCCCAGGTTCACTGACTCTAGTTTACAGACATTGCTGGTTAAAGACTCTGGCAATTCTCTTATTCTGGTACTGCCCAAATCAAGAGACCTTAATTGTGTCAGAGCTCCAAAGTTACTAGGTAATACTCTTAATTCCCAGCACCCCTTTAATTCCAACCTCTTTAAATTGTAGATGCGACAGATTGAATCGGGTAATTCTGTGATTTTTGTACCTGACATATTAAGGGACTGTAGGCTCTGGAGAGATTCGACGTTTACGGGTAACTTTGTGATTTTCGTAAAAGAAATGTCTAAAGTCTGCAAATTTGTGAGCCTAAATACAGGCTCTGGTAAAACTTCAACGTCGGAACGATGGATATCTAGGTGCCGTAAATTTTTCAGAGAACCAATTCTGCTGAGAACCATCTGAACATTTTGAGCACCAGTAAGGTTGAGAGTCTGCAGTTTGTAGAGTTGACTAATGGACGCAGCATGAACATCCTCAATCTGAGAATTACTGAGGTCAAGGTACCTCAGGTGAATAAAAGCACAAGATGGAGTTTCCAGACTGTCATTACCGAGCAGATATATTACCCGTAAACGCTTGTTACTAAGTGGATTCAGATGAATTAAGCTCCCTTGTGTGCAAAAGATTGTCCGCAGTTTACTTGCATGGATCAAGACATTGGAAACTGATTTTGATGCTCCTCCTTCCATAATTAACCGTAAGCGACGAATTTGAGAGGCATCATTTTCCATTTCACTTGCATTCACAATTGCGACTTCATGACTGCAAACGACACTTAGTGCCAGATCATGCACTAAATCATGCATTTTGAACTCTTGAATGTCACCTAGGACATCCTTTTTCACATCTTGAAAGAATGAATTAGACAACAAACTAAGGAAATAATCATTGCCAATATCTTCGAGTGAGTTTCGGTTTCCTCCCTTGGGTGGATGAAGGAATCCTTCAGCCATCCATAGACGAATCAATGTTTCTCTATTAAATTTCCAATCCTTGGGAAATAAACAACAATACGAGAAACATTGTTTCAAATGGGAGGGTAAATTATCATAGCTCAATTTCAATATAGGTATGATTCCACCACTTTGATGTTCTGGGGTGTCTAAGCTTTGGTTGTCTCTGATAGACAGCCAATGCCTTTCGTCGTTCTGTGAGTGCATAAGACCACCGAAAAAATTTGCTGCAAGCGGCAAACCTCCACATTTTTTAGCTATCTGCTCTCCTATGATTCTCATATTCAGAGTCTCAGATGCTCCTCCTGGAGAAAAAGCTTTGTTCTTGATGATGTACCAACACTCCGCTTCTGATATTACATCTAGATTGTATGGAGGAATTCTACCCCGTACCACAGATGCAACTTTCTGTTTGCGCGTGGTGACAATAATTTTGCTACCAACAGCGCCGACGTCTAGGACACTCTTAAGTTTGTTCCATTCCATGAAATCTTCATTCCACAAATCATCAAGTACCAGCAAATATCGTTCGTTTCCCAATTCTTCTTTAACTTTGTCTACCAATACATTAGAGTTTGAGTAATGTTTGCATTTAGATTTAGTAACGGACTCCATAATGTTCAGTAAGATCTTGCAAACATCAAACTCATCAGACACACAAACCCATATTGTTTTAGTGAAGTGTTTTTTCATTGACGTGTAGATGGAATGAGCCAAAGTGGTCTTTCCAAGTCCCCCCATACCCACTATGGATATGACAGAGACTTTCTCCACCTGATCAGATGATGCTAGTGATGGCGTTAACAGCCTTACTATCTCTGCCTTATCATGCTCTCTTCCTACAATTTTTAAATCTCCGAAAAATGAAAGACTTAGGCGCTTACGTTTCTCAACTGTGTGATCATCGTATCGACTAGTACTCCCACTACTAGTCGATTGAAACTGAAACCTTTTCATGTCAGTTGCAATTTGTTTTAGTTGTCTGTTGACAGATTTGATTTTGTGAGCCATTTTGAAACGAAACGCAACTTGGTTGGAGGATGAAAAGAAATCTTTTACCTTACTGTTCTTTTCATGTCCACGCATTGCTTCGTAGGAAAATTCATCCAGAACATCATCAGCATCATAAGCAGCTTCCTTTAGCCTCTTTAACCAGAGTGAAACTTCAGCATCGTTCACTTGCTTCCTCTCCGCATCAGATGATTTAGCAGCAATCAACTCCAATGTGTTTTTAAGCTTTTTCAGCTCATCCTTGACACCCCAAGCCTGACTAATCTCTCTCGCAAGAACGAAAACCAGCTTGTTCAAAATTCCTGATGCATCACTAACAAAAATACTCTCGACTGCCATTATGAGAGATACTAAACAGTTTAAGATGGTATGAATGAAAATGAGATCGAGTCTAGTAGGAAATTAGTAGAGAACAAATAGTAAGAAAAGTCTTTGTGGGGATATATGCGACTATTGTTGTGGTATACTCTCAACCACTTATTCGAATTTAATAAAACAAGTTGACAAAGAGTTGAGTAATTTGGATAAGCTGAGAATCTGCCAGTATTGGCATCTGGGTGGGTCAGTTAAACACGGCACCGACCACTTTGGAAAGTCAAGTGGAGTTTCTTAAACAGCTTATAGCTGTCTGCAAAAAAAAAAAAATTGCTTCAAAAAAAGTTCTACTTCTTTAAGTCATTCTGAAATCGTATTGCCTTGCTAAACTAATTTTTGATTTTTTTACTTCATGAAGTCGAAAAGTAAAAAAATTTGCTTCAAAAAAGGTTTGCTTTTTTTATTCCCTTAAGTCATTCTGAAATCGTATTACTAATTTTTGATTTTTTTACTTCAAAAATTCGAAAAGTTGCTTCTGAATATGTATTCAAACAAACAGATTATTAGTTGAAAACGGGGAAGTGAAACACGTGTATGATATCGCTGAAATGGAGACCAAGTGTTCCAACTGCAAGAGCAACAGTTAAGAAAATTTAGAGCAAGTGGTTAACTTCCCTGTCTCTTCCATTTGCCAGTGCAGGGACAAATGGAGAACAAGTGCTTCAATTGGTGATTCATAGTATATCTTTTGACAGTGAAGAAAAGAAAAGAAAGAACATTGGGACTTGTATTGTTCTTCCATAAATGTACGGAGACTGAGCCAGAAAATTAGATGAAGAAACGGAGCTCCAAGGTGTCTCCTATTTTTTTGTCTCCCAAATGTAGAGTCTTACGTGGCGGCACCAACCACCCTTGGATCTAGGGGGTCTGCACCATTAAATCATCTGGTGGGTCCCACTTTATTTTTCTCCCACAAACTCTATCTCACTCTCTCTCATCTCTACATTTGCTCTACCGAAAAACGCTCTACATCTAGAGTTTTCGAGAAGAAAATAACTCTCTAAAATTCCAAATCAAGCAGATTTTGGGTCCTTGTGCCGATAAAGATCTTGGATTTAGGTTAAATCAACTTAATGTCGCCCAAGAGGGTATTCGTAAGCTTGTGCATGACTTAGAAGGTAGATTTCTAGGGTTTTGCTATCGCCCAACTACTTTTAAATTGCCTCTGCTCATTTTGGCTTTGTTTTCCTCAGAACGAAACTCAGCACTTGAAGCTCAACTCCAAGAACAAAAATCTGCTGCTGAACAACACCAAGGTTGTATTTCCAAGATCTCCCAAATGGAAGAGCAGGTGAAGGAACATCAACTCTGTGAACAAAAGATAAGCGACTTACTGAATGCACAACTTCTTTCTTCTGGTCAGATCACCAATTTACAGAGGGACGAAGCTCTCCAAGGCTACAAAGAAAAATCTGAATCCCAAAACTCCTTGGTTACCAAACTCCATAAGATATGCGACACTATTCAGAGAGTGAATCTTGCCAAAAAGCGAGCGCATGAACAAGAAGAGCAACACGCTGAAAATTTGAACATGAGCGCCTTTGTTGGGATTCAGCTGTATCTGGCCAAATATTGCCCAGAGAACAAGTTACCCATTCCTAAGGAATATGCTCCTGGGGCTCTCCCCCAGGGTATGGAGGTAAATACTCCTCCTGCCGTTGATGATGAAGGAGACGCTGAAGAAGAAGATGAAGAAGAGAGCGAAAATGAATCAAAATGAGAAGAAAGTGAGGATGACGGCGAAGATTCTAAGCAAGATGATGGTATTCCCGCCGTGCCTCTGCAAATTGTCAAAGGAAAAGGGGTTGCTGCCGCTGAAGATAAGAAGATCACCGACAGTAGTAATGACGCTGACATGAAATTGGATATTGACAACTCTAAGAAGCCTCCCGAGCTCCAGACCTTCAGAGATGGGTCTTCAACAAGCCAACAACTAGAGGCTTAATTTTCACCAAGTTTTAGTTCATAGTTTATTATTTTCTTAGTATGCATAGCTTTTTGTTTCAAACATATCCTCTGTATAAACTTTCCTTAGTATGAATGAATTTTGCTTTGTCTCTTATCTCACAGGATTTGCTTTACTTTTGTTACTTTTGCGGTCACGCCTCTTTACTTTACATATAAGTTAGCCTATTTGGCCCAAATGATCAGCTACTGGTTATCCCACTGGTCCATATCACAACCGCTCGTTATACATTGTTACTTGTGCCCGTCGGTGATCTATTATAAGTGGTTGGTTTACCGAGAGCCGTCCCTTGGGGAGTTCTCCAGGAGTTTTATATTTTTATGCCATCACTTACAGATCAACAAGTAACACGAAGGGGTTTATAGTTCCAATGGCCAGAATTACAGTTACCCATAACTTTCCATCATTGGAATCCAAGTAAGACTCGTTATACTTCGCTAGTATTTGCTTCAGCGAGTAATTTGTAACTTAGAGTATTTTGCACTTTCTGCCTTAGTAAAGTGTATTTAGTCCTAGTAATATTTGGCCACTTTGCCATAACAATCAGCTTTTTAGCCTTAGAGGTATTTGGCAATTTTGCCTCAGCGAATGGCTTTTTAGCCTTTAGAGATATGTGACATTTTTGCCTTATCGTATGGCTTTTTAGCCTTTAGAGATATTTGGTATTTTTGCCTTAGCGTATGGCCTTTAGATATATTTGGCATTTTTGCCTTAGCGTATGGCTTATATTTTGCATTTTTGCCTTAGCGTATGGCCTTTTAGCCTTTAGTGCAAGTTGATGCACTAGTTAAACGAAAATAAAAGACACAGTGGTTTGTTAACGGGTTCGGCGCGTAATAGCAAACCTACGTCCCCGGATCTTATTTGCCGCTGATTACAAAATCTAATAAGATTTCTTGGGTAATATGCCCGCCCAAGACTTCGGATTTTACATATGTCTCTAAGGATAATATCTTTTGATAAACTTGGCATTCCAAGGATGCTATAATTCTTTACCATGTTCATCTATCAACACATAGGCTCCATTTCCAGCTGCACGCTTTATAATGTAAGGACCTTCCCATGTCGGTTCCAGCTTCTTACAACCTTTCTTCTTCTGGTGCGGTGGTATTTCTCGCAACACAAGTTAGCCTGGCTGATATTCTATGTGGATGACGCGCTTGTTGTACTCTCTGGCTAGTAGGCTTCGCCAAGAGATGGCTACCCTTCAGCATCAGCTGTTAGAGGAAAAGAAAAAAGCTAAGAAATTACGCCTAAAGCTCCAAGAGGAATCCAAAGAGCAGAAGGAACTTCAAGGTTAGTTACTCTATCTAATTTCTCCAAGGTTATCATTTTATTTTATTGCTACCTCCGCCAAAACCCTTAGTCCTCGTCTATTATAAGGTCGCCGACAACATCATGACAATCGACTTGAGCGAGCCGAAATCGAGATTGATAACTTGGTTAATGCTAACGCTAGGCAATGTAATATGATGTTTCACCTTAAAAAGGATGTTAAGTGGTACCGCCGAGAATTAAATAACATCTCCGATTTTAATGTGAATCTTGATCATATTCTCAAAGCTACTCAAAATGAGTTAGAGCGAACGCGACAATGCCGCTCGTCTGGCTGAGTTAGAGCGTGAAGGCAAGGAGAAAGGTATTATAGATCATATGCGAGCCAGCACTTTGCGACAAAATGAGAAGGCAAGAGTTAAAGAACTAACATCCCATCTGATTAGCGCAACCACCCAAAGAGATGACGCCCTCATGGAAATCCAGCGTTATAAAAGGCGGACTTCCATATTATCAAGGGAGATATGGGGAGCGACATGGTGCTAGGGCGTCCCTGGTTCTCCCTCAACCAAGAAATACTTCACGACCGACTATCCATACCCCAACATTTCGTGAGAGGAGCCACGTTAGGCGAAGACGCCACTAAGGCAATAGTGGTATCGACGACTGATGTTTGGAAGGAGAATATGAGCTCCCCCAACTACGATAAAGGTATTCCACCTGTTCCATATATGCATGATAATCAACATTCCCCAAGAAACTGGGGACTTTCTACAGGAAAAGAAACGATGGCCGAAAAGACCCCGGGTAGACGTAGGCACGGCTATTAGGATTTTCATCAAAGCTCTTCAGGAATCTGGAATTGTCCGTGGTAAGCTATGCAGCGTTAAATTTAGAGGAGAGGGCGAACCAGTACCATATGTGATACCACCCGAAGTCCTGGAAACCATCCCAAACTTTGAAGAGTATGTAACATTAGCCAATCTAAAGCAAGAAGCGGGGGGAAAAGCAGTCGCGTACATGGAGAGATTTCGCAAGGAAGCCAAGGCGCTCCCGCCTGACGAGGATTCACTCGATACCACGTTAGCTCTGGGTATGCTCCCATCTTAGTGGTGTTCACCAAAACACAACCTTAAGGAGACCAACACCAGGACTCATGTTTATTGTATTTATTCCTCCAAAGCAACGCATCATAGCGTGCAGTAGATATGATTTCAATTTCAGCAGATTAATTAAGAAAAATCTTTATTTCAATATCTCTCAGAAAACACCATCTTATCCAGCCAATAGAAAATGCCTACAACCCATTTAGCGTAAAAAAAAAAACCTAATAAAAAAAGAAAGAAAACTCTCAAGTATATAGAATGAAACAAAAGAAACTACTCAAATAAACCATCCAGGACACCACTTGTACTACCCCCAGGAGACGCCTTCAGCCTATCCAGATCATCTTCCTCTTTCCGCAACTCAACCTTAAGGTCTGCTATCCTTTTCTCCTTCTCACGAACAACCTCCTGAAACCCCTGAGCTTTAGCCTTCGCAAGCCCGTCACGCAGCCAAGCCACATTAAAGCCTTTAGATTCAGTGGCAACTATAATACCTTCCCAATCTTGGACGTTAGACGGATCGGCAGAATCAATAGACTGAGTCATCATTTCCGACACCCTCGATAGCAAAGAGTAAACAATTGACTCACAAAGTATCCGATCCTCCTTTTCATACGCAATATGGCCGAACTTTCTCCAGATACAATCATATAATTTTTCATGCTCCTTCGGCACCGGGAAGTTACCCACTTGGACATGGTTACGACGAACTCGAAAGAAAAGTAGAGGAAAAGAAACCCCAGCGCCAGGATACAAAGATCCCAAGCTTCCATCACCAGCTACTACCTTCTCAGGCGAAGAGTCAATCACCTCAACAGTGTTAGAGGCGGCCTTCTCAACAGCAAAGCTCTTTTCGACAGGGACATCCTCTACAACTTCAGTGTCTGGACCGCCTCCACTCCCTGGTACCTCAGTGCCCTCTACGACAGTTGTACCAATACAATCCATGTGTTCCGTCCTCTTGTGGATGCAAAAACCGAAAATACTATGGTTAGTTACCCAGACGAAGGCTGCAGAAAATCTGAATATTATGCTCGAAAGGAAACAAGCGTCACAAAAAGTATGTGAAGAATCCTGGGGAGATTTTTGTACACGACCTATCTCTGAACGTCCCCTAGCACATACTAAAATTTCAAGCTATTTCAACTAGGGGTTTGGGAGGTACGACACAAAAACTACAGCACACACGAGATACGTAACCCAGACTCCTACACAAAATCGCGTCAAGAACTGCGGATAATCTACGAAGGATATGGAGGAGATTTTTGGAAACAACATCCTACTGTATGTCTACCGTCATGTGTCAGAATTTCGTGATCATATAATAAATGAGCCAGGAGATATGACGCAAATACCGAGGAACGCGCAAGAGAAAACTGTCAGAAATACGACGGAAAACTCCTGAAATTTTACTACTCAGCAAAAATGACAAGGAAAACACTCCCAAATCCAAGAAATTATCCTATTAGATGATAGATCAGGGTTTTATCTACCAAAGTAGGGGTTGATCGTCGAAAACGAAGTCCGTATGAGTTATCCATGACGATTCTCCCTAGAAGATACGAATTTGAAAACCTCAAAAGCAAATGACAAGCTTACCCGAACGAGTTCGGAGTCAGCTACTTCACGGGAAGGAGAAGGACAAGCCCCTCCGGCGGCCGACTCTTCTATTTCGGTCCCACCGCTTATGGCAGAAGCTGGGACTTCACAACATCATCACTTTTCGACAAGGGATCCTACAAGAGACGCTAGGGACTTAGCCATCTATGTGACAAATCCAGAAAGCTACAAGAATATATATACAAACAACTTATGTGCAAGGGAAGAGGACATGGGTTAATCACAGGAGAAGGATCACCGACACAACACTTAGGTGATTCTATCCTGTTACTCTTTGCTCTTTTTCTCGGTTGAAGAGTCGCAGGAAATTCCATCTAATAAAAAAAATTAAATTGTCAATTGGCAGAAGAGAGAAGAAGAGAAATATGTAAATACCGAGTGAGGGGAACTCACCTGAGAGTCCAAAGAAAATATGGGCATGTCGACTGTGTTCACCTTCACGAAGTTACCTAATGTAGTTCCAGAATAGGATGAATTCGTGTTAGGGCATTGTCCGGTCAAACCCACTAGCGTTGGTATGTCAAGCTAGTTGTCAGTTTTAGGTGTCAAAACTCAATTCTTGATTTAGCCTACTAGAGTTTAGATTTTGGAATTGGGATATAGACAAAGTAGTAGAGACCTTGAAGACGAAGACTGTGAAGACAAAGAAGACATCAATTATTCTTCATCGATAAAAGGTTAGTAGGAGTTATGACTTTATGGATATTCTTCTATTTCTACTTTCTCTATTCTTTCGAAATAGTCGACTACTTTAGTAGTGATAATAGCGATTGAGATCGTATTCTTGTGTAACGTGGCCTTGTGTCATGACCAGTATTTGATCCCACAAATTACTGTGAGTACAAGAATGTATGAGACAGATTCGGTGCCATGTGTCCATTACAATGGTTTGCTTGCAAACTGTTAGTTGGATATGGATGAATCTAAAGGAGTACTCTTGAGC
>JAJJMA010332436.1:0-17373 GCA_023529015.1 Papaver nudicaule
TTGTATCCTTCTTGTGTTCAAAGACCACCAACTCCATATGACTCAAAGTTGTGAATTGAGTTGCATTTACTTTATTTTATTAAATATAATCTCAAATTACCTGCAAAATAGAAAATGATTAAAATAAACAATGTATGAGGATTTAGCGGACATAAGTGTATCAATTAGGTATAATTAAATAGGTGTTTTGAGCACCTATCATATGGCATTTCAGAGAACGAGCAAAGTCTGTATGAACGCGTTCATGAACGCGTACATACAAATTCACGGATTCTCCTGAATTCTCCTGAACTCTACTGACTGCTCTATGAACGCGTTCATGAACGCATACATATAAGCCATGAGAAAACTTCCAACTTTCATATCATTTAAGCTTTCGGTCTAGGCATGATTAGTTCTCAGACTCGTCATTACTTGGTCCATGAAATTCAACTACTTAATCCAAGCGATGTTCAAACAAGTATTTTGACCAGAAGTCGCAAAGCGATGTCCAAACATGATTTGGACCAGAAGTCGCAAACCTTCAAACAAGGTTGAGTCTTCTTTAACTATTGGCCTAGTCCAAAGTTAACTAGAGATTGAGAATGGGTAATCAAGCTATGGATCTTCTTAGTTCCGAAACTTGCTTGAGCCCTACTCAAGGTTGCTTAAACTTTAAGCAAAGCCTCCCTTGGTGATCACTATAAATAGATGACCTTCTGCAAGATACAATCTCAATCCTCTACACATCTGTGTATCCTTGCATAAAGGTTGGTCGTCATCTCGAAGTCCTTTTGGACTACGACTATTGAAAGACTTCACTTGAGGATCGTGAAACACAGGTCGGAAGTTAAATTCCTGATCCTGTATCTTGGGTCGATTGAATATTTTCAATCTTATCACGACCAAGATTTGATAGAAACTTCGTAAGGTAGATCTTGTATCGTAAACCCTAGAAGTTCCCAAACGCAAATTCACGAACTAGGTTTCATACTAAGTTTGTCAAGCGTTAGGAGGTAAAGTTGTTTAGGCTAGATCAATAAGCCCTATTCAACATATCCGATTTCCATTAACCTTGACTTTAAATCTAAAGGAAATCACAATCGTATTCTCGTTTGATTACTTGGATACTTTTAGGCGTCCTGTTAGAGGCAGGTAGCGCTAGTCTTCACGAAGGGAAGTGGAGCAACTCCTAGGCCTGTAAAGGACATTAGCTAGGGGAATCAAGTACGTAGGTTTCCGCGGGAGCCAAGAGACGTAGGAGCACATTGGTAGCTGAGTTGCTTGTAGGGCGAATTCAGTCTCGATACATTCCAGTCTGAAGTCTGAGAGTAGGCTAGTGTCTGTATTCGGTTAATACTGAGGGTGTTCACATCTGGACGAGGTCCCGGGGTTTTTCTGCTAGGTTTGCAGTTTCCTCGTTAACAAAATTCTGGTGTCTTGCATTACTTTTCCCTTCTGCATTATATTGTCTCTAATCTATATAATTGAAGTAATTGCAAGTTTGTTGATTCATAACCTTTAAGTGAATCCATCTCTCTTGAGATCTACGAGAACCACGTTCTTGTTAGGGTTCAGTTCTCTGAACTATACTCAGGTTGTTGTTTGAATATTGATTTGTGAGATCGTTCAAACAACAGTAATCAACTAGGTTCACGAAAACTAAAAGTTGGTGGTGTATTTCAATATCCCCTCCTTTTCAGCTATGTTTTAACTTTCAATCGTAGTCTTTATTTAATTACTGAGTTTTCTTTTGTAATGTTTTCTTGTTGTTTGGTGGTAGATCCACTGAAGATTAATTTCACTTAGAGTTTGGACAGTGTTTGATGTGATATTGTTGAGATAACAAATGAAGTCTTAGTTGTTATTGATTTATATAATATTAATGAAGAACTGAGTTTTTGTTTTCAGTTTTAGTCTTCTGGATGCGAATCATGCTACAAATAAGGCCAAAAAAATATTGCTTTCAACTGTTTAATTCATGATGATATGGTCGTTGCGAGTAAGAATTCGCATTTACGAACTTATTGGTTTTAGTTTTGTCGTATATCTAAAAATAAACATCTTGCATGGGTAATGTGGCGAAAATGTTATACAATAAAACTTACAAAAAAATACTTATATTTACCACATGTGTGATTTATGTGGTAAATATATATAATTCATGTAATACTTTTGCACTTCAAAAATGTTGATTAAATATCACATATGTCTTTTATTTGTATTTGAATGATGTTTTCTTTTTATGTGTAATTTGTACTTTACAACCATGTAGTTGTCTGTCATATGAAATTTTATTTGTATTATCTCTTCTTTTTTTTTAAAGGAAAAAAGTTATATTAAAAAGAAGAAAAGTGTTACAACCCGTGAACTATTAGAAAAAATAGTTTTTCTGAAGAGCATCTTATCAGTTTGAAACAACTTTTGCGCAAACATTTGACCTATGTTCAGGTATGCTTCCTGGCTTATTTATTCCTTAATCTGATTCATTTTAGGGTTTTGATTTGTTAATTAATTTGGTTCAATTTTAATTAAATATATGCAGTTTGTGTGTTACAAACCACCTCAAGAGTGTGATTTTGTCTACAAATCACCTACAATGTAGGAAGACCGCAACAACAATACTACCATTTCCACGAATCCGGACTGCGAGAATTGGGGAAATCCACCTGGTTTATGTTTCGACTGTGAATCTTGTAAGGTGGGTGTTCTTGTCAACGTGAAGAAAGATTGGAAAAAGGTTTCTATCTTGTGCAACGTTTTCGTCGTCTTCATCATTATGCTTCTTGTGGTTGCTTTCATTTTTTTTTTGCTAGTACTTTGAAGCTCCTTTAATTATCAAAAATAGCCCATTTTTGAATTTTGTTTCCAAAAATATCACTTCCAATAATTAACACACAAAAATACCCCTAAATGACTAATATAGACATTGACTTTTTTGTATTTACAATAGCACCACAAAGGTCTGGACTTTTGTGGTGAGTCACATTTAGGGTCTAGGTTTTAGAAAGTAAAGGTCTACACTTCGGCAGTCTTAGGTTGGCGGTCTAGACCATTCTAAACCTACATGGAACCTATGTGGCAAACCTCAATTTAGGGTCTGGACTTTGGAAAGCAAAATTCTACACTTTGGTGACCTAAAGACAATTCCAATTGTAGACATTTTTGTATGGTCTAAACTCTATGTTAAATAGAAAGTCTACACTTTTTGACATGAAACTAATTCCAAATATAAGCTGAAAAAGCAGGGGTACCGAAATACAACCAACTTTTCGTTTGGGCTCGTGAGTCTTATGGTAAGATATGGACGATCTCAAAAATCAATATCCAAATCTGTTAACCGGAGTTAGGATCACAGGAGATCAGTCCCTAACGCTAAGTCTTGGTGAATCCCTCGAAAGGATTTGGGACCAACTCAACGGTTATAATAACGTACTTCTTGTGTTTTCTTTAATGTATAATCAGAGATATAATGCGGAAAGCAAAGCACACAAGACACCATAGATTTTTTTAACGAGGAAACTATAACCTGTAGAAAAACCTCAGGACCTCGTCTTGTTTGAACACCGCACAGTACTAATTGTCTACAAACGCTAGCCTATTAAAAGACTTCGGTCTGGGATGTAGCAGAGACCAACTCTAGCCCTCCAAGCAAAATCTACTTTACAAGCGGGGGCTGACAAGTAGACCGAGTAAACTATGCCCAACTTGTCTCTACCTCAACTGTGAAAATAATCACTTAAGAAACTTAAAAAACTCGAGCTAACTAGGTCTTACAACATTGTGTGCAGCTGTACGTTGCTTCAGTTAAAACCCTGTAGTAGTGTATCAGTTATTGAATGGCCTTATTGCAGAAGAGATGGACCGTAGAATAGACAAGAACGTGATCAGGCAACCAAGTTATAGGTTAATCCGATAAATACCACAAAGGCAAATATCTCCTACCTGTGCTTCCCAACTCTCAAGAGAAGTCTTTGTAGTGGTTAGGTAAATCCCACAGAGGAACTGCTACCTAATAGAGGATGACTACCACCACAAGCTTACACCGAAGTGCAAAGAGTTTACGCGTATGCTTGATGCTTGTGGTTTTTTGCTCTTTAATCATCTATTTATAGCTCTCAATAAGATAGGTTGCTTTAAGATAAAGTAATTTATTACTTGTGCCACAAGTTTAGCAACTGCCCGTGTAAACGCACTCGTTACTTGGCTTGCACACAAAGAAACCCTAGGTTAATCTCATTTGGAAATCTTTTAACATTTATCTTCCAAGTGGCTGTTAGCTCTTAACCACTTCAAGATAGAGATTCAATAAAATGAGAACACCTTTATCTTACTGACTCATTGAGATTCGTTAGATGGACCACAGAAGATATTCTGATAAGCTTAAGTCCAACTAAGAGATAAGGAGTTTAGGCACACAAACCGAAAGCGGCTTGCTGACAAATCCAGTTTAATAGATAAAGAGTATGTTCTAATCACAACTATCTTGAGTGGCCTTAAGCAGAAGAGAAGGACCATAAAATAAACAAGATCGCAAGGTTTGATAGACATGATAGAACAGAAGACAAGTACAATACAAGAAGACTAGTAAACATAAACTAGTTTCCCGTAAGAAGTACTTCAAGGCTTCTCGATCCCCAAGAGAAGACTTGCAATAATCCAGACCGAAAGCAAAGGCTTAAAGGTAAGTGAAAGGAAAAGTGAGATAAACACAAGCTTTCAATTCCGAAGAAGAGCTTGGTAGAGGGACAAAGCTTTCAGGAGAAATACCACTCCTATTTATATTGACTAAGGCTTAGCTTTGAAATGAGGCTAACTTAATTTCGGAAATTCATTAAAGCGCATTTCCATATATGTTATGAAATACCTCACTTAGACTCATAGCATATAATGAGATCTAATACTCTAGCATTTTACATTAAATAAAAATATATTTCATAAATGAGAAATATATTTCAATAAATGTTTGGCCAGGAGCAATCAAAGTAAATAATAATCATAAGGTATATTTGGATATTTCATTTAATTCGAAACATGGTGCTTAGCAAATATGCTCCCTGGAAAAGAGCTCATTTCGAAAACGTGTCCTTTTGTTTCGAAAATCTCCTTAAGGTATTATTACTTCCAAATGTCGTCATCAGCTTTGATAATGTCGACATCACTTCCTAGGCTTTTGCTGGATGGGCCAGAACGATCCTAGGTGGAAGTGGGATCTGGTCCAACGTGGCTCAACGTTCCGCATAAACGTATCATAGCAGACGAGGAAAAGCCTTGTGTGTTAAGATTAAATGAACATGTAGGTTCAATGGACATTCCGAATCATACAAAAAGATATACAAATAAAGTACGGTGCATGATTCATCGAGTAATAGCAAAATGTTGAATCTCCTGAATTCTCGATTCCAGTATAGATGATAACGTTAATGATATCCAGGAATTCAAATCAAAATATCAAATGATAAATCAAATGAATATTTGATCAAGTAGTATATCCATACGAAGATCTAATCACGTACATTATTGATCAGAAATCATGTGTCTACTAACAAGAGTGACGAACCATATTTCTGACTATGACTCAAACCAACTTAGTTGTACATTGAAGATGAACAAATTCAAACTTCAAACTGAGAATATCAAACTCATTAATTCGTTGAAGTACAAATCAAAATGGTAGAGTTTAAAGTTCGAAAATACGCATTCTGAGATAACCATTTGTCATGTACCTAGCATGACTTGAGTTATATTTATTGGCGGGCTACCCTTCCTGAGTGCTGATAGTGAATCAGTGGATGTCCTTAGTACTTGTTTATTCTCTTATTTCTGTAACCGTTAGATGGGTAGTTGGTTGAGTCTTGATGTGCTCCACGTGTCGGCTCGAGTCTGGCTCCTTAGCCAATTCTGTTAGGTTATTTAAGTGAGTCTGTTGTGGGACTTGGATGTCAATTCCGAATTTATCTAATATCAGAGAACTTTTGTTCTTCATTTCTTTGCTTCATAGCTTAGAAAGGCTTGAATCCTTGTGATTCAGGAGTTACTTAGGCTCAGATCCTTTGGATTTGGGAGTTACTTCTTCTCTTTTGTTGAACTGTTATGTGAGAACATAACATTTGGCATCAGAGCCGTTTCCTGTACAGCCATGGGTGGAACAGGTAACCAAAACGCTGAAAAAACCGCTGCTAAACTTGTAGAAGACAAGCTGAAGAATCATGAGCTTCAGCTAACAAAACTAGAAGAGAAGATGGAGAATATGGGTACAGTTGTAGCAGAAATGAAATCATCTCTAGAAGGCTCTATTTCGACTGGCTTGGAAGAGAATAACAGCAAGATTGATGACTTGAAGACCTCACTTGAAGACAAGATGAAATTGCTAACACAACAACTCCAAGGATTAACGAATCTTGTAGCTGCTAGTGATGAAGGATTCGCTTCCAGATCTGGAGGGGGGTTCACTAAGAGGGGAGCTCACACATTGGATATGTCTACAGGAGGTAAAGAGATCATTTCCAGAGTACCTAAATTGGATTTTCCAAGGTTCAATGGTGATAATCCAAGGGAATGGGTCCAAAAGTGTGATCTATACTTCATGTTGAACAGGGTTGAGGAAACTCACAAGGTCAGTATGGATGTAATCCATTTGGATGGTAAGGCTAATAGCTGGTTCTTAAATTTCAAAATGAATAGAGACAGTTTGTCTTGGGTTGACTTATCTGATAATATTTGCTTAAGGTTTGAAAACCCTGCTAATGAAAATATTGTAGGGAGGTTTAATAAATTGGTGCAGACCTCTACAGTAGAGGAATATTTTGAACAGTTTGAGTACTTGAAAGCATTATTACTTAGCAAGCATAAAACTCTCACTGAAGATTACTTCATTATGAGCTTCATTGGTGGCTTGAAGGAAGAGATACAACAAACTGTGTTGATGTTTAATCCTACTACTCTTATGTATGCTTTTTCTCTAGCTAGGTCCCAAGAGTTGAGCTTAGCCATGCAGCAGAAAATTCCAAAACCCACTCCTAAGACTTACCCTGCTTCATACTCAACACCTAAACCAAATGCAGCCAACAACACTTATACACCAAGGCCATTTCAGGCCAATAATTTTTCTCCAAGGCCCTCTCCTAACATTTCAAAACCTATTACCACTCCCTCCAAGCCTACCAGTTCCCTTCCTCCATACAAAACACTAACACCAGAACAAATTAGGGCTAGAAAGGAGAAGGGTATCTGCTTCAATTGTGATGAGGACTTTAAGCCAGGCCACAACTGTAGGAGAAGGACATTATACAACATTGTGTGTGAAAGTGCTGGAGAGAGTAGCACTGAGCCAGAAGAAGAAGAAGAACAGGAAGTGGTAACTGATTCCCCACTTGATTCAGACATGGAGATCTCATTGAATGCTCTAACTGGAAATGTGACTGGTGAAACCATAAGGATTCCTGGTTTCATCAAGAAGAAGGCCATATCAATTCTCATTGATACAGGCAGTACCCATAGTTTTGTAGATTGTGACTTAGCAAGGTCATTGGGCTGTACCATCACACCAACTGCCAAATTTTTAGTCACAGTGGCTAATGGGGAGAAAACTATGAGTTCAGGCATCTGTTCTCCCTTAAAATGGTCCATGCAGGGTCATGAGTTCAGCAGTGAAGTGAGATTGTTGCCTTTAGGTGGCTGTGACATGGTACTTGGAGCTGACTGGTTGAGAGGATTGGGAGATATCTTATTCAACTTGATGAAGCTTAGCATTTCCTTCAAGCATAAAGGGAAGAAAATCACTCTCACTGGAGCCTAAACTAACACACCACTGCAGGAGATGAGTGAAGAACATACATGACTATGTGTCTAAACATAGTCATGGGATTATTGCTCATCTTTTCTACATAAATACCACCACCTCCCCACCTCCACCTTCTCCTGACATTTCAGCTATATTATCATCTTTTGAAGATTTTACTGAACCAACTCAATTACCTCCTCAAAGAAACCTTGATCACTCAATACCACTAAAACCCAATTCACAGCCAACAAACCAAAGGCCTTATAAATGCCCATATGTGCAGAAGGGAGTTATTGAGCAATTAGTCAAAGAAATGTTGTAGAATGGTGTTATTCAGCCTAGCCATAGTCCATTTGCTGCACCAATACTTCTGGTGAAAAAGAAGGACAATTCCTGGAGGTTTTGTGTGGATTATAGGAAGTTAAATGCAATTACAGTTAAAGATAAGTTTCCTATTCCCATCATTGATGAGCTACTGGATGAATTACAAGGAGCTAAGTACTTCACTAAGATTGATCTCAGGTCTGGATACCATCAAATTAGAGTGAAGCAAGATGATGTCCATAAGACAGCCTTCAGAACTCATGAAGGACATTATGAGTTCAAGGTGATGCCATTTGGTTTAACCAATGCTCCAGCAACATTTCAGGCACTTATGAATGATGTTTTTCATGATTATTTGAGGAAGTTCATATTGGTTTTCTTTGATGATATATTGGTTTATAGCTCAACATTGGAAGACCATCACACACACTTGGAGATTACCCTTTCTCTGCTTAGGCAACACCAACTTTATGCCAAGCTTTCTAAGTGTTGTTTTGCTCAACATGAGCTAGAATATTTAGGCCATATCATCACTGCTGCAGGTGTAGTTGCTGATCCAGCTAAGATAGCCACTATGGTTGAATGGCCAACACCAACCACTGTGAAGGATCTCAGAGGATTTCTTGGCTTAACTGGGTACTATAGGAAATTTGTGCAGAATTATGGTAACATCAGCAAACCTCTCACTGAGTTACTTAAGAAAAATTCATTTCAGTGGAGTGATGCAGCTGAACTAGCTTTTCAGAAGCTGAAACAAGCCATGTCAACTACACCAGTTTTAGCTTTACCTGACTTCTCCAAATCCTTTACACTGGAGACTGATGCTTGTGACTCAGGAATTGGAGTTGTACTCATGCAAGAAGGTAGGCCAATTGCATATTTCAGCAAAGCTTTGGGTCCTAAAGCCTTAGGCATGTCAACTTATGAGAAGGAACTATTTGCAATTGTTTCTGCTGTCACTAAATGGAGACATTATCTGTTGGGCCACCATTTTATTATTAAGACAGACCATCAAAGCATTAAGTTCTTTTTGGAGCAGAAGATTACAACTGTGTTGCAACAGAAATGGTTAGTTAAGCTATTGGGGTATGATTAATGAAATTCAATACAAAAAGGGTGCAGAGAACAAGGTGGCAGATGCACTTTCTAGAAGACCATTACCTTCTATTTCTCTTCATGCCTTAGCTATTTCTAAACCAAATTGGGTGCAGGATATCCTTGTCAGCTATACAGATGATGACAAAGTTCAACAACTGATTACACAGCTCACAGTGAAGCCTGACTCTCTTCAGCATTACACTTACAAAGAGGAAATCTTAAGGTACAAAAGCAGATTATATGTGGGCTGTAACAAGGAGGTGAGAGCCAATATTCTTTCTTCTATTCATTCTTCAGCTGTTGGTGGACACTCTGGCATTCAAGCTACATAAAGCAGGGCCAAGGCACATTTCTTTTGGCCTGGAATGAAGAAAGATATCTTGCAGTTAGTGACTACTTGTGATGTTTGTCAAAGAAATAAAGGGGAACACACTTACCCTGGTGGACTTTTGGTTCCTTTGCCTATTCCACAACAAGCTTGGCAATACATAAGTATGGATTTCATTGAAGGATTGCCAATAAGTGAGAAGAAGTCCATCATTTTGGTTGTGGTGGATAAATTTACCAAGTATGCACATTTTGTGGCTCTGCAACATCCTTATACTGCTGCTAGTGTAGCTAAATTGTTTCTCAACAATATTTTTAGACTCCATGGATTGCCTGAATCCATTGTCTCAGACAGAGAGAAAGTCTTCACCAGCAATTTTTGGCAAGATCTGTTCAGAAATTTGGGTACTAACTTGAGCATGAGTACTGCTTATCATCCTCAATCAGATGGCCAAACTGAAAGAGTGAATGCTTGCTTAGAGAGTTATCTTAGATGCATGACAGGGCATCAACCTAAGAAGTGGAGCAGCTGGTTAGCTTTGGCAGAATGGTGGTACAACTCCAGCTTCCATTCCAGCATAAAAATGTCACCATTCAAGGCACTGTATGGGTATGAAGCTCCTCACCTGGCTTTTCCTTCTCATGCTATTACTTCTGTGGCTTCAGTGGAAGAGTATTTGAAACAAAGAGATGGTATGCTCAACATCTTGAAGGAATCTCTAACTCAATCTCTTGTTCAATGGTGCCACTCCTCTGCTGATGATGCTACTTGGGAGGATGCTGCTCACATTTCAGCTCATTTTCCAGACTTCTATCCTTGAGGACAAGGATAATTCGAAGACGGGGGTAATGGCATGTACCTAGCATGACTTGAGTTATATTTATTGGCGGGCTACCCTTCCTGAGTGCTGATAGTGAATCAGTGGATGTCCTTAGTACTTTTTATTCTCTTATTTCTGTAACCGTTAGATGGGTAGTTGGTTGAGTCTTGATGTGCGCCACGTGTCGGCTCGAGTCTGGCTCCTTAGCCAATTCTGTTAGGCTATTTAAGTGAGTCTGTTGTGGAACTTGGATGTCAATTCCGAATTTATCTAATATCAGAGAACTTTTGTTCTTCATTTCTTTGCTTCATAGCTTAGAAAGGCTTGAATCCTTGTGATTCAGGAGTTACTTAGGCTCAGATCCTTTGGATTTGGGAGTTACTTCTTCTCTTTTGTTGAACTGTTATGTGAGAACATAACACCATTTTTAGGTTTCGAAATCTACATATTGTTTGGCAGAAACCAAATTAAGGTTTCGGATCCTAAAGTCCATATATGACCAGAACCGAATTAAGGTTCCCAAATCAAGTTTCCATATAGCGAAACCAAAGTAACGTTTCGAACTTTAGATTTTGTTTTAACAAAACTTTGGTTAAGTTTTCGAAACAAGAAACACATATTAATTTTGTTACAAATGTTTGGTGTCGAACTTGAGAGTCCATGTGGTCAAGAGACGTTTCAGCATCACACCTTTTTGTCCTTGTGTTTTAGGGTAAAACAATAAAGACAATCTGAGGGGTAAAGTGTGAAGTGTGATGATGTAATATGATATTGTAATGGTATTCGAGAGGTCAAGATCAAACAAGACTCGCCTAAACCAAGAAATGGCCGTTCGAGTATTGCTTCAGTTACAAGAAGAGGATATAGGGTTGGTTTAGGGAGGGAAGCAGAGAAAGATGAGATCAGAGAATTGCTATAATTTTTGTGATGTTGATGATTAAATTGCTAAAAAAGAATGGATATTCAGTTCTCACTAGATATTGAATGCTGAATGAGAAGAGTTAATCAATTATCGATGAGATAGATTGATTATAATTGCACTGAATTAAACTGTTGAACTTGGCTGTTCGTGTTATTGTGTTTCCAAACTGGTCGAGTGACCTATTTATAGCAATAGAATTCCAACTGATCCCGTAAGAAGTGGAAGAAGTGGAAGAGTGGGAGTGAGGAGTGAGTGGGGTCAGTTGTTAAGAGTCTTGCGCCTAATAATAGGGAAGACTAACAACCCACTACCTTATCCCATCTTTCCAGCAACGTTCACACGACTTAGTGTCTTTCCCGTTGAGTGATTGAGCCGTTGCAATCACACGTGCCGTAGACCGCCAAACCAAAACCCTAAAGAATATCCCCCCATGTAACTAACTTGATTCTCGTAAGATTTGTTAAATATTTGTTAAGTCAAAGATGGCTAGGTGTAAGTCTTACCAATTACTGGTAAACTCAGGACTTTACAATAAGATAGAGATTTAAGCGATAAGCTTGTGTATCTCTTTGAGATTTGGTCTAAGGATTGAGCTGGGCAATCTCCATTTAAACCAATGAGATAAGTCTAAGGATTGAGCTATGCAACCGCCATTTAGACTGATAAGATAAGTCTAAGGATTGAGCTATGCAATCGCCATTTAGACTGAGAGGATTTCAGCAACTCTCTGTGGCAATAGTCAAGTAAATACGATTTTCGATTTGCCATAAATATGAGAAATTGGCTTGTGGCATGTAATGCACCAATTCTCTGAGTAATGAAGACATATGAATGTCCAAAATAATATAAGTCATAGCCATGAGGCATGATTAAGAATTATAGCACTGATTTATAGAAGCAAGTCTATAATCAGGAAAAATCAGACGAGTGATGCTAACACGGCGTAGCCATCATCAAGAATGCATAAGCATTGCCAATCCAAGACCTAAATATAGGCCACAATAATAATAATAATCCATGTTACATAGCATAATAATCCTATTAGGAAGTTAGGCATAAGACGTAAAAGGATAAGCCATAACATTACGTTATCTTCAGATTTCTTGACAGCTTGCACGTTGTCCATTCATAAAATCAACCAGGCCAGCCTACATTCGGTAAAATACCGAAATTTTAGTATGTTATAGGGGACTCACAGAGGAGAAACTTTCGTGAAGGAAGCACCCCCTAATTGTTCACGGATTGGGCTGTATAAATCGTCCTTTGAGGCAATTCGTAATCTGCCAGATTTCCGAATTTGATTAGGAAACTAGAATATCATGGAATATATAAAAGTCCATAATCATCTAGGACTTGGATCAGCGGGATCCATAAGTAAAGGGGAGGCTAGGGAAGGAGATATTTTAGCTCTAGGAAGGCAAGGATAGCCGTGAGCAAGAGAATGACCATGGGCCTCCATGAGTACAAGCTAGAGAAAGCCATAAGGCCTCCACAAATTAAGCGAAGGAAAGCCATAAGGCCCCCATAAATTAGGCTAAGCATGGTCATGAGGCCTCCAAATATTTGGCCAAGGCACGGCCTTGGGCCTCCAAGAGTTTGGCCAAGGCATGGCCATGGGGCTCCAAAGAGTAAGCTAGGGCATGTATGCGAGCCTCCAAAAACTAAAGCAAGGGATGGTCGTGGGCATCCAAGAACTAGGGCAAGGGATGTCGTGGGCATCCAAGAGGCTAAGCAAGGGATGAACATGGGCATCCAAAAGCTAAGGCAAGGGACAGCGCGAGGCCCCCAAAGGCCAAAGGCAAGGAGTGGCCGTGGGCATCCAAAGGCCAAGGTAAGCTATGGACGTGGATACCAAAGGCTAAGGCAGGGATGGCGCAAGGCCCCCAAGGATTTGGCCAAGGCACAACCTTGGGCCTCCAAAGGTTTGGCGAAGCTAGTGTTGTGAGCCCCCAATGAGTAAGCTAGGGCATGGCCGTGGGCCTCCTTAGGAGTGAAGAGTGAAGTGAGCTACTTAGAGTGACGTGACTAGGGCTAGGAGGGAGATATCCTATCTTGGGGAAGGCGTGGGATTGGCTTAGGGCCAAGATTTGGATGGGCTCGTTCATGGACTTGAGCTAGGCGTGTCGAAAGACAGGATATTTCAGCACCAACAAAGGGGGCGTGAGCAAGGGGAGATATGGATGGCCGTGGGCCACCCATAGGCGTGAATTAGGTCAGGGAATTAGGATATGGCGAGTTTGGACAAGGTACAGGCACGAGATAACTAAGGCGCGTACACAGGCACGGGCGCACGCACAAATATTTCACGTGTAGGCTAGGGATATGGACCATGCTACTAGGCTAGGGTCGTGAGATATCAAAATACAGCTAATGGTAATCAAATATCTTATCCCTATTGTAAAATAAATTCATACCTGGTCCCAAGCTGTTCCAGGATGTCAGAAATTGATGTGAAATTACTCCTGTGACCTCCTCGCCAAAAACCTCCATCAACATTAAGTCCCCTGTGGAGCATGGAACCGTGAGTGTTCCAGGGTGAGCATAAGTTGATGGACTAGCTGCATCCGCATAGAACCCTTAACCACAAACATGAAGCCCGATCTGGACCTTGTACTTTGGAGTACTCGCATAAGCTTGACTTGTGATAATCTTGTCATCTTATTCATGACTCTTTTGTGCGGCCAACTCCGCCTAATCAGAAGTTAGTTAGCGTCGCAACACAAGAGACCAATACTGAAACTGTATCTTTCGGTGTTAACCGTCTTCCGGGTGGAACATCACTTTCCCCATCTAGTAGCAGCTCCATGGCGACTCCTTTAAGTGCTAATCAAGTCCCCAATCCATTTTCAAAGGATTGGGTAATGGTAAGACTTCATTCTCTTTGCTACATCTTCCCTTTTAGTAGAAAAGTAAAAATCCCGTCAGATTTTCCTGTTTTGACCCCAATTTAGAAAAAGGACTTCAGTAGCTTTCACCTAGAAAAAGAAAATCTGAATTTCACGCATTTTTGTTATTTCATGTGTCACAAAGTGGCGCCACGTCCAGGAATATTGCAGTCTGCACGCTGTTCAGTAGGAAATTTATTCCGGCCAGTAGAATGCTACAAAAATGAAGCCCTTTTAGCCCGTGATAGGAAACATTCGTACGAACAACTCTCGTGAAGGAAGTTTCTTCATATCTCTTACGGATTTGTACAGTTTTTGAGTCTTTCGCTGTTCTTCGTAAGAATTCAGACGTCAGAAAATTACTTCTTCAAATAACGTCGTGAATCCTTCGTAATATCTTCTTTTAATGACATTTCTTCTTTATTTGATGTAGGATGGACCTGCTACAGGAGTCGAGGGGTTTTCATTCGTTCCCTTAGAGCGAAACCCAGTGCTTGAAGAATCAACTCCGAATACACCACCCAAATCCACTGACATGATTACTGAGCAGAATAAAAGTGGAGACTCCACAGGGCCTAAATATTCTGTAACACAGGTTACCTTTTGTTAACTCCTTCAATTCGAAAATAAAATATTCAGTATTTTATTCTCATCTTGTTTGCTCTTGCAGCCTTCTGAGGATAAAGAAGAAACGGACGACAGCTACTTCTTCGGTAAAAAGATCAGTGAGGGTCAAAACCTTAATAAGGATTTTGACAATGTTGCTGACGAAAATCTTCCCAATGCCGAGGTAAATTTGATAACCTTCTCATGCTAAGCCTTCCTCATATAGCTTGAAACATATTATTAAACTTCCGCTTGCCTTGAACCCTTCTTCCAGCTCGTCGTCAAAGAAACACAAGTCTCTGAGGATACCGACATTGCTGGTGGAAATGCTCCAACTAGGCGGGCTCTTCTTGAGTTTCCTCATGCTGGTTTGGCATACAATCCTCCCCATGAAACGATTCTCCCTGGTCATATACTAGTGGGAGGATTTAATGTTCCCGAGGGACACGTCCCACTGTATAGAAAGATATGGAATCTCTATGGTCACCTTATTATTGTTGGAAGGTGCGCCCACTTACATACGCTTACAGGTGTTGCAGCTGACCTTATGAATTTGATCTCGAAGATGGATGCCACCCCACTGAGAGATGTGACCAATGAGGCGCTAAATGAAGCAGAAGAGCTGATTGGTTCATTCGAAAACTTTAAACCCAACTTGTTGTGGCTTCAGGCGAGAATCCAATACATTCGAACAAGGCGTGCTGCTGTTGGCAATTTCACCCATGATTTGGTGAAGCAAGAAGAGAGGAATCATGCTGCCATGACTGAGGAACTCCGTAAGTTAACTGAAGAGGTGAAGAAGAAGACTGCTCATATTGCTCTAATAAACAAGGCAGCTGATGAAGGAGCGAAATCTTCACTAGATGGTTGTTTCAGAAAGGTTTCAGGAGCAAAACATTTTTCTCAGTAGAATTTTATTTTGCTTTTATTTGGTTTTATGAAAAAAGGGTTTGTAGGAATTTATGTTTTGAACTCATAGGTTTTGAATTTGAATTTTTGAATTGAATTGCTAAAAGGCAAGATATTGCTTGCACTTTTATTTTGAAGGAATTGGAAAGTGAATCTTCATATCTTCTTGAGCCACTTGCCATTGATCACCATGCTTAAGAGAGCCTCTCGTGTATTGTACTTATCATGTATCGTGCATTAGGCATGACTTGAGATATAACATAGGGTCCCTCCCAGTTTGGTGTGGACCCCGAAATAGAGACCACCTTTCGATTAGTGCGTCGCATAACCTTATCTCCTTCCTGAAAAGCCTTAGGCACCCATGACATCTCAGGTGCCCTTCGTCTATACGACCGTTGCTTTGCCCGAACCTATTTATTTGTGGTGGCCTTGACTTCCTCATGAGGTGCCTCAAGAGGTTTGGGAGACTTGATGCAATCAAGTCCCCATGTCGGAGAATTATCCGATCCTTGTGTAGGGACACGTTGGATAGGATTTTCGTTAAGTAAATAATTCTAAAATAAAGTACTTCAAATCACTTTCACGTACCTCTTTGAATATCACCAGAGTTTCAGACCCCACATGGTACTCCAGCTTTCCCACGTTGCAGCTTTCTTGGTCAAACATGAACTCTTGACCCTTGATGATTACTGGTGAGATTGTAGGCACAAACCTCTTTCCATGGAGCCAGGGACGTTCTAAGATCATGTCGTGCTCCTCATCCTCTTTGATTACATGAAACTTTGCTTTGGTGCGAGCAGAGTCCACCTTCAGATCCAAAGTAACATGACCATATATATCTTGGAGATTTCCTTTTGAATCTTTTGTCACTGTGGGATAATAGATGACATCCCGTCTGGAAATCCCAATTGCTTGAAGTGTCTTGATTGGAATTAAGTTAACCATGACACCAGCATCAATTTGAACTTTCTTGAAATTTGTACCTTTGAGACGAGCGGAGATAAGTGGTATTGGAACGCGTTTTTCTGCCATCATCTCCGGTGTAACTTCATTAGGCTTTGGCTGAGCTTCTTCATGTTTTTCAGGTACAGGTAGCTCTTTGCCACTAGCATTCCAGTTGAGGGCGGCGAAAATGTTTCTTCGCTGGCTCCTAGAAAAATGCAAGAGCTCGCATAAATTCTCCATCAAATAATTAGCAGTTTGCTTGACAGATTCTCCGGAGATAGTGAAATTTCGAATGTTGGGTTGATGTTGACGTTGAGGTTGATGCTGAGGAAGTGGATTCTTATGCATGCCCTCAGTCCCCAAGTTCAACCCTCCTGACTCGATCTTTTCGTTGAAGATTTGCTTGAGTCGATGGCACTCGCTGGTGGGATGATTGATGAATCTATGAAAATGACAATACTTGGGATCAGTCATTTCTTGTGTTGTAGGCTCTCTCCGTACAGGAGGTAACTTGACAGCACCATCTTGAATCCATGCTTCCAGGAGCTCTATCACTTCATCCATGGTACAAGGGAAATCAAGAACTTTAGGGAATTCCCTCAGTTGTCGTGGTGCTTTTGGTGCATGATTATTAGCTGGGACCCGTGCAGGAACCTGAGATTGAGTTGGGGCCGCACGTTTTAATTGTGGGGCCTCAGGAGTAGGCGTCTTCCTCTTAACACCTTCAGTGACAGCATGAACTGAGGGAAGAGAGCTATATTGCTTGTTGACGAG
>JAJJMA010332452.1:0-12160 GCA_023529015.1 Papaver nudicaule
CAAATCTTCAAGTGCTATGGTGTGTGATGATTTCGTGATGGATAAAGTGCAGTAAAAGTAAATGACACAAGAGATTTTACGAGGTTCGGCACATAAAGTGCTTTACATCCTCGGTCCCCTTAGTAGGAGGTTTTCACTATGTTCTTTTATGGTTACAGGATGATGTATTCAGGTTACAATGGAAAGCATAAATGGAAGGAAAGCTACTAAGTGTTGTTGCTCAATTTCTCTCTCTCTCTCTCTTTTCTTTGCCTTAGATTGGTTGGTCCCCTCAAATGGATTGAGTTCCCTTTTTATAGTACACAGCAGGGGTCCCACCATGATTATTGGTTCTAGAGCTACTGCCTGAATGGTTGAATAAGTTTTCCTGGAAGTGAAGTATTTGCCTTATCCCGCTGATGACCTTGGGCTGCATGACTGACACGTGCCCCTATCGTCCCGCTGGCTCAATCGGGTCATAAGCTTTGCATGGCTGACACGTACCCTTACCATAGACTAGGGTGTGAACTGTCTTCCATTTTGTTTGGGTCGCCCGCCTGGACCATCGGGGGTACTTCTTCATGCATGGTTGACACGTGCCCCTATCAAGGCTAGGGTAGGCCACAGGCTATCCCTTACTTTCCCGCTTGATCCGTCGGGTAATCTTTATGCATGACTGACACGTGCCCCTACCTATGCTAGGGTAGGATACAGGTTGTCTCCTACTTTCACGCTTGAACCATCGGGAGATTTGATCGCATGCTCAACACGTGTCCCTATCTAGACTAGGGTAGGATTCAGGCTGTCTCCTACTTCCCGCTTGAATCATCGGGAGATCTGCTGTTTTCCGGGCACCCCGCTCCACGTGTCCTTGGTGCTTTTTGTGTCGTGCTACCCGATGAACGACACGTCTCTTTCTCATGCCGTAAAGTCAGGTACGTTCTTTCTGTTTCCCTTGACTTTATTGACTCATTCTGGGCCCTTGATCATGCCTGGGGATTCTGCTTTGGTCATGCTCCAGAGTTTCTTACTCCATCTCCTTATCCTGCCCCTGGGCTTGGGATGTTGCCACGTGGATGACAGATATCTGATGTTTACAGTTGCCCCTTTTCTTTGCCGTTCTGCTGGGGTAGAAAGGGAAAGAAAATATCCATGTCTCTTCAGTTATTTGCTTGATTCTCGTGACGGTTACAAGTGAGGGCAATAAATTAGGGATCACTGATTATCCTCATTCATTCCTCTTGCCTTTTTCTTTGGGGGTCTATAAAACCTTTCCCCTCCCCGTCTTCTCCTAAAACCTTTTCTGACTCTTCTCTGACTCTTTTCAACAGTTCATCATTTTCCTGCCATTCTTTTCTGGAGATTCTTTTGTCTCTTGTTGTTTCACATCTACGTCTTTTCCTTGCCGCCATCTTCAGGTAAAGTCTGTTTTTCCTTTTTCGCCTATTTTGCTCATTTGTCTGTCTTGAGATCTTATATTAGATGGTCATAGTTTAAGAATATCAGGTAATCAAAAAATATATGTATATTTGCCCCTATTCTTAAACTATGACCATGATTTTGCACCATTGTTGATGTTTATTCTTTGGAATCGCCTGTTTTCTTGCCCCTGTGGTAGTCTTCTTTCGTTTCCGATGCTATTTTGTGGTTGTTTTCGCTGTCTCAGTGCTTGGTGGTGTTTTTGTGACTACTGATCTTCTGTTTTTGCTACTTGTTGCGACTGATATTTATCCATTTCTGGTTGCCATGTTGTGCCCCATCCTTGTGTTTTTGTTTTGGTTTGAGGTTCTGACCTTGCCCCGTTTATGGCTTTATGGGGTGCAGATGTCGGGCTCTGAGAGGAGGAGTTTAGAGCGAGATCGTGATTATGATCGAGATCGTGATTATGACCGAGAACGTGAACGTGGTCGGGACAAAGATCGTGGTCGAGATAGGGGTCGTGATCGGGACAGGGATCGCGATCGGGAACGATCTCCTCGTGCAACGGATGACAGGTCACAGAAATCTTCACGTCGGGACCGAGAACGCTCACCCCGTCAGAGTCCTCCTAGGCAAAGTCGCCCAAGTAATCGTGAACCTCCCAGGCAGAGTCGTTCAAGTGTTCAAGGTTCTGCTAGTGGCTCAAAGCGTCCTGCTGATGATATGAACGTGGCACAGCCCAGTATCCCTCCTGTGCTTAAGGCACCGCCAAAGAACTATATGCGCCCGGGGGATAGCTGGAGACATGTGAACCTGGACGATTTTAAAGCCCGTCATGGTCTTCAAAATTTCGAGGTGAGGCTTTATGGTGATGGTGACGATCTGGCCTATGACATGATCAACAACTATCAGTATGATTATATGCATTGCCTGACAACCGTCGGGCAGATCAAAGCTGGTATGTCCCTTCCTTTGTACCGCCCCGATAACACCTTTGTGATGGATCTTCTTGCTTCTCGCAACGAGGCCAAGTCCTCCGTTACTCGTCCCGCAGTCGTGTATAACGGAAACTGGTGGCGTATTGTGACCGAGTGTGATTTGCGTCGCCGGGGTCAGACTGGTGTTTCTTGGACTTCTTTTGATCCTGCCGACCGTGATATCTATACCGTTTCGAACTTTAATGCCACGTACAAGGATTACATGAGTCCTTCCAATCGTAAGAAATTGAGTGTTAGTCCCGCTCGTGCCAAGTCTGTGGCTCGGGGATACGAATGCTGCTTGAAGACGTTGATATTAGCAAGTTGAAACATGTTCCTGGCACTGAAATTCCCATATCGAAAGAGAAGCTCATCAGAGAGGATCATGATTTCAAATGGTTCCGCACCCCGATCGAAATCATTGGTCCTTGGGCATGGGGATGGTCTTCTACTCATCCTAATGTGGCCCTTCGCACTCCCCCTCCTGAGTACGAGCATTATTGTCCTTGGCAGCTGAACTGGAATCTCTACCCCAGATGTTATGATCAAGAAGAGCAGTATGATATGTCGGGGCGGAGAAACAATGTGCGGGTTATCCCCTTTGTGCTTGCATAAGTTTTGTTGTTAGTATGATGATATGCCCCTAATCCGTACATTGTTGATATGATGCAGGTTGCCAAGCGCCAGAAGACCTCTAGGGAATCCTCTTCAGCGGTCCCTGAGGGAAGTCACGAAGGTGGTGAAGATGCTGGCGGAGAAGATGAGTCTGAGGATGAGACCAGTGATCTAGGTCATAAGTTTGATGATAATGCTTCTCCTGTGCGGGATGCTAACAAAGATGTGGAGGAAGTTGATGATAGTACACCTGATGATACTCCTTTGAGTCAGATTTTCCGCCTTGGCAATCCCGTTGGTGATGCTGGGATTGATGCGTCGGGGGGGCGACTAATGTCCGCTTCAGAGCCTGTTGGGACCAGTAATGCGGAGGTATCAGGTGGGTCCTTTTCTTTTGGTCGTCAGGCGTCTGGCTCTTCTGAAAATGATGCTAACCCTCCATCTGGGCAAGTGTCTACTGAGTATCAGGCCATGTCTCTGTTGCCGCCGCTTTCGCCTCTCTTTGAAGATGATGTGCAATGGATGGAAGACCTGTCCGGGACGGGCGAGCGCACTGAGAAATCTGGAGTTGTTTCTCCCGTGCCCGTGGGTGTATCTGCTGAGCCGGTTGTCACTGGAGTAGACAAAGGAAAACGGCTGATGGTGGACTTAACAGAGTTGGACACGCGTGATAATGATGAAGCTTTGAGATGGGCCCGCTCCAAAAATCTTCTGACGGTTCCTTTTGCCAGTCCTGGTATTGAAGGTGAATCGTTGATTAATGCTCAGGTGCGGGAAAAGGTTCGTATGAATCAGTATGATTCTATCAGAGATGCCTTCTTGAGTGTGGAGCGTTTAGAGGCGCCTGTGATTGCTGCTCTCGTGCTGAGCTATGCTGAGATAACTAGATTGGTGGAGAGTCAAGCTTATAACCTGTCGCAGACTGCTCTTACCTTGGTATGTATGTTGCTTGTTCGTTTTTACCTTTGTTGTGTGCCGGTTCTGACCAATGTTGTGGCAGGTTTCTCATCATCATCAATACTTGTTCGAGTTGTATCAGCTGCACAAGTTATTTGGAGCCAAGTTTGAGGCTATGTATTTGGCCGCTGATGAAAAACTGAAAGTGAAGGAGAAGGAGCTTGAAAGTTTGCAACAGCGGGACTCTGAGTTTGAGGCGCGGGCGGGCGATCTGCAGCGGGAAAACGAAGGTTTCAGGAAGGAACTTGCTGAGTTGAAGGCGGAGCTGAAGGCCCAGGGTCCTGATGCTAAAGGTTTGTCCTTTTTTCCAGTGAGCTTCTTTTTGAGTTGATGTAGATTTTCTGAGTCCGGTCGTTCTGGTGGTTAGCTGTCCATGTTGGGTCGGGTTCTCAGAGTGTCGTCCGTGATTTGAAGAAAGAATTGATCACCATTAAGATGCGGTGGAAAGAGCAAATGGATAAAGGACAGCATTTGATGCAAGTATTAGAGACTGCCCGCACAAGGTTAGGAGCGGTGACCGAAGAGTTGAATGTTGTGACTGGGGAGCGGGATCAGGCTTTAGACGACGTGCAGCTGCTAGCTGATGGGCTAGAGTCCCTGGAGGCTAATCATGCGGGTGTTGTGTCGTCTCTTGAAGCCTTGACGGATGAGCTGGAGAAGTCCAGAGCTAAAGAAGAGAAGGCCCTTGATGCCAATCGTGGTCTTGCTAATAAAATTGTTGTCCTTCGAGCTGATAGTGCGGCCTTGGTGTCTTGGAAGCAAGATTCCTTGAAAGATGCTTGTGTCCAAATTGCAAAGCTGGAATCCGATTTAGAGCATGCCCGTGCTTTGGTGCCCGCCGATGTCCATTTGTTGGAAGAAACGTTGTTGAATGCCCGTGCTGACTTACTGGCATACTCCCGTGCCTTGGAGGAATCTCGTGCAACTTGTACCCGCTTGACGGAAGAAAATGTGGCATGTGAACGGATGGTGTATCATTTCCAGAAAGAGGTGGAGAGGCTAACCTTAGAGTTGAATAGTTTACGCCATGTTGTTTCGATGCAGAAAGTTGACCTTGATAGGCTTAGTTCGGGTAGACATGGGCGAGATTAATGGATGTGAGTGAGGTCTCCCTATAGTGTTGTGATTCCTATGTAGTTGTTTGATTGACATTCCCCGTTGTTGTGTGCAGTGTTGGAAAAGTTGAAGAGCTTGCAGCTGGAGGTGGATGACGCTCGGTGGGAAAAGGTGAGGCTGGAGGGTGATCTTGGGCGGGTGCAAGGTTTGGCCAATTCTCACTCAGAGAGGGCGGATCTGGCAGAAAGGGAGGTGACTCGTCTTCAGGGGGAGATGACCGTTGTTGTTGCTGCTTGGACTGAGTGGGTGAACGTGGTCCGTCGGGATGCTCGTGAACAGACAAAAAAACGTGTGAACTTCATAATTGACGAGGTGGCCAAAGGAAAGAGGGAGTTCACCAAGATGGTTTGATCTGCGGCCGCTGTTTTTGTTGTCTGCATTCTGTTGTCTGCTGGCTTTTCGCTTGTAATGGATGCTTTTGTTTTTTGTTGCTCCTGTTTTTGTTGTGGTGGTGAATGCTGAACATGCCCCTTTTTTATTTGTAGTGGTTGTTGAACAGTGCTTGGTTTTGTTTCCTCCATGATTGCATCCTGTTGATTATTAGAAAAGAAATGTGAGTGTTGGTTCCCGCTCAACTGTTAGAGGCGGGAAAATAAATTGATGCCTGCTCGTTTGAGAGAGGCGGGGAGTGGTATTTGTACCTTGTCTCCCCGGGGTTGGTAAACGTGCCTGTAGACCCCCTTGGGTATCCACATAAGGAAAATTACCCGAATAGTTCGGATAGACTCTACACCTGGGCCAGGGGTGAGAGAAAATCCTGGGTAGGAAAGATATGCCTGGTACCCCCTTGGGTTTGGAATGATATGCCTGAAAACCCGAATATTGTAGTGATTGTCTGGGGTTGGAAAGATATGCCTGATACCCCGACTATTGTGGCAATATGATTGCTTTTCTTTTCTTTCTTTCTTTCTTTTTTTTTTTTTTTTTTGCGGATCAGATGTGTTAAGGTTTGAGGTATATTGCGTTCCAGGGGTGACGCAATATTTCGCCTTTGAGATTCTTGAGGTGGTATGAACCTTTTCCTGCCACGTCATGGATGATGTAGGGCCCGCCCCAGGTGGGTGCAAATTTTCCTTGGGATTTGTCCTTCTGGTAGGGCGGGATTTTTCGTAGCACGTATTGCCCCTCGGTGAAATTTCTGGGTTTGACTTTTTTTTTGTACTCTCTTGCTTGTCTCCTCTGGTAGTTCTCCATTCTTTGAAGCGCGTATTCCTGCCTTTCTTCGAGGTCATCTAGTCTTTCCAGCATTAGGTCAGTGTTGAGCATCTTCTCCCATGCTTCAGTCTTAGTGGTGGGAATAATGATCTCTGTCGGGATGATCGCTTCTGCCCTATAGGTAAGCAAGAAGGGTGATTCCCCCGTTGGCTCCCTTCTCGTGGTGCGGTATGCCCATAGCACATTGTGTAATTGTTCACACCACCTGTGTTTGTATCCATCGAGGGTCTTCTTCAGGTTCATGGCAATTGTTTGTTGGTTGCTTCTACTTGTCCATTGCATTGTGGATAGATCGGGGTGGATTTATTCTTCTGTATATGGAATGTTTGAAGCAGGTGGTCAAACTTTGTCCCTGATAATTGTGCCCCATTGTCGGAAACGATCGATGCTGGTATACCAAATCTACAGATGATGTTTTCAAATACGAATTTGAAGATGTCTACATCTCTGATTCTGGCAGTCGCTTTGGCCTCGATCCATTTTGTGAAGTAGTCTGTTGCAACGATCAGCCATTTCCTTTGGCGGGTTCCGACCGCTAATGGTCCCACGATGTCTATTCCCCATTTGACGAAAGGCCACGGGCTTAGAACTGAGTTCAAATCTGTAGCGGGTGCTTTAATTTTCTTTCCAAATCTTTGGCACTTGTCACATCTTCGGGTCATGTCTGCCGCATCTCTATACATGGTGGGCCAGTAATATCCTTGTGTTTTGGCTTTCAATGCTAAGGACCGTCGCCCACTGTGATTCTCGGCGTCTCCATAATGAATGGCTAGCAATATTTGATGTCCCTCTGTTCTAGTCAAGCATCGTAATAGTGGGCCCAGGAATAAGTGCATGTATAGTATCCCATCTCGTAGCTGGTAAGTCCCAGAGCGGGATATTACTTTTTTTGCCTCCTTGGGGTCTGCGGGCAGCGTTCCCTTATCAAGGTATTGGAGTATGGGCTCCCGCCAGTCGATTGGTTCGGGTCCAGGAGTGTCGGGCCTTTCCTCCTCAATGGGTACTTCCTCCAGCGGGAATTCCACATCTGCGGGATCTTCCAAATCTTCTGCATTTTCGCGGATAACTGATGCTTGCCCCAACTGCACTGATGGTTCATAGACACGCCCTATCTTTATTGAGGTGGTCGTTTTGTCTCTCAGCATAGACGAGATGAAAGCAAGTGCGTCAGCGTGTCTGTTGTCCTTCTGCAGATATGCCTGATGGTGATATTGCCTATTTGACACGCCAGATGTTGTACCAAACACATGTAGGCAGACAGGGTCTCGTCTAAGGTCTGGTATTGTAGTTATATTTGCCTGATTACCAACTGTGAGTCACTTGTCAGGCGGACCTCCTGGATTCCTAATTCCAGGATGAGTTTCAAGGCATGAATGACCGCTTCATACTCCACAACATTGTTGGTGTGACTCTCGAACTCCAGCCTGAAGGCATGTACGAGTCGCTCCCCGGTGGGTGTGGTGATCACAATCCCGATTCCTGCTCCGTCGTTGTTGGATGACTCGTCTACAAATACTTCCCATCTTCTTGTGCTGGCAGGGGGGATGACACTTCCTAGAATTCCTTTGTCAATCTCCACTTCTGGGACATCGTCGATCTCTGTTTCATTAGAGACGGGGAGATCTGCTAGGAAGTCGGCGAGGACTTGAGATTTTTGGGCTGTTCTAGGCTCAAAGATTATGTCGAATTGCTCGATTTGCGCACTCCACTTGGCTATCATTCCTACTTTTTCGGGACTTTTGAGTACAGCTTCCAGCGGGGCCTTTGTGGGTACACGAACATAATGAGGCAGGAAATAGGTTCTGAGCTTTTGAGTTGCAAAGACCAGGGCCAGTATCAGCTGTTCGATTTTTGTGTACCTTCTTTCGGCAGTGTTGAGCATTTTGCTGATGTAGTATATGGGTTTCTCACTTTTCCCCTGGGTTCGCACGAGGACAGCACTGACTGCATTGTCTGTAGCGGCGATATATAGCGTGAGTACCTCACCTGGAACTGGCTTTTGCAGGACGGGTATCGTGGCCAGATATTCTTTGATCTTCTGGAAAGCCTTTTCGCAATTCTCCGTCCAAGTGAACTTGCTCTCCTTCTTGAGTGTATCGAAAAAGGGTTTGCATTTGTCGCTGGATCGGGCGATGAATCTACTCAGCGCCGCCAAACTCCCATTAAGTTTCTGAACTTCCTTTAAGCTTTTGGGCGATGGCATTTCTGTGATGGCTTGGATTTTGGCCGGGTCTACTTCAATCCCCCGTTTTGTGACTAGATACCCCAGGAATTTCCCTGATGTTACACCAAAGGTGCATTTGTCGGGGTTTACCTTCATGTTGTGTTCCCACATGACATCAAAGATTTCCCGTATGTTCTTTAAGTGATTCCGAGCGATCTTGCTTTTCACCAACATGTCGTCAACGTATACTTCCAGGTTATGTCCTATGAATTTCTTGAAGATTGCATCCACCAGGCTCTGGTAAGTGGTTCCTGCATTTTTCAACCCGAATGGCATCCTGGTGAAGCAGTATAACCCCCTCGGCGTAAAGAATGTTGTGTGTTCTTGATCTTCCTCAGCGAGGGATATTTGGTTGTATCCTGAATACCCGTCCATGAAAGACATAAGTTCGTGACCCGCTGTAGCGTCCACTAACTGGTCTATGTTGGGCAGAGGATAACTGTCCTTCGGGCAAACTTGTTGAGGTTGGTGAAATCTATGCAAATTCTCACGCCCCCCATTTTTCTTCGGGACAATTACCATGTTCGAGATCCAAGTGGGGTATTTGACCCGCTTGATGAATCCTGCATCTAATAGCTTTTGGAGTTCCTTTTTCACTGCCTCGTGGTATTCTGGGGCGATTTTGCGCTGCCTTTGTCGGTACGGTATGGTTCCTGGCTTGATGGCGAGCTTGTGGCAGGCTAATTTTGGGTCAATCCCCGGCATGTCGCTCATTTTCCAGGCGAAAACGTCTGTATATTCGATCAGCAATTGATGCAAATCCCGCTCCTGATCTGCATCACGGAGCGTTCCTATCTTGATCATCTTCGGGTCATCTGGGGTACCTATATTTACCTCTTTGGTTGCCTCCAACGCTGAAAACGTTGGTTTGTGAGTTCCCAAGACGGGAACTTTCTTTAATTGCTATTGGGTAGTCTCCATGGGGTCCGAAGTTCCTGCTTCTGCAGCCAGGGCTTCGGTTGTCGTGCCCGATCCTGAGGGTACATCTGCTAGACTTTTGTCTGTTGTGTCTATCAGGTATTGTTCCAGTTTTTTGGCTTCCAACTCTGCTTTTCTTCTTTTCCTTTGGTTGATCTGGCTGGTCATCCTCTCCTCATTCAAACTTACTTCCATTGCTTGACATGCTCTGGCCATCATCTGGTCTCCTTTGATCTCCATTTCTCCTCTTGGTGTTGGGAACCTTAGATGTTGGTGATATGATGCATGAGGCCGTCCCGCGCAATCTGTGCACCCAATGACGTCCGATAATGGCATTGTACGGAGAAGGTGCGTCCAAGACGCTGAACAGTGTGTTCAAGACTATGGGTCCTGCCCTGACTGCTAGAGTGATGTCTCATTTGGGTCTTGATGTCGACCCGTTGAATCCATAAATGGTGTAGGGCGATGTTACCAGTATGTCGTCGAGGAGTTCCATTTTTTTGAATGCTTCGTAGTACAGCACGTTCAACGAACTTCCACTATCCATGAGGATCCTGGTGATGTTCCATTCTGAATTCCCCGGTATTGCTCCACCGAGTCTTCCCACTGGCAACGTTAGCACGAGTGGGTCATTGTGAATTTCTACTTCCTGATCGATGTCCTTTGCCGAGAACGTAAGAGGGGTCGCCATCCAATCTTCCCATTCATCGTCCACGGTAGTTCCATCGACTCTGAATGCTTCATGGTTGTCCACAATCTTCTTGCATCGTGCGTTGATGTCGCGCTAACCAGCCCCGGCGGGTTCCATTCAGAGTGTGTGATGGTGTTCACAATCTTGGCGTTGTTGGGGAGTTGCACCGTTTTGTTATATGGAGGAGGTGGTGGCAGCAAGATGTACTCTTGGAGCTGTCCTTCGTCAATCATCTTTTGTATTTGGACTTTTAGGCCTCTACAGCTTGCGCTGGTGTGCCCGTTATATGCATGATACTCGCAATAGTCTTTCGAATTCACAGATCCTTCGGGTTGTCTCCCCTTGTACCATGGCCAGAGGAAGTCTGCCCTGCCTCCAATTTCCTTTAGGATTTGTGCTTCGGGTTTGTTCAATCTGGTGTAGACTATGTCCTCGTATTTTGGTCGTTTGTCTTCTCTCTTCCCGACCCACTGTCGAGGGCGCCTGTCACCTGATTGCTGATTGTATCGGGGCTTATACGACTGTGTTTCCGCTTGTCCTGTCCCGTTCTCAGTGTTTGACGGAGCGGGTTCTATGGAGTTTGTTCTTTGTCCTGCTTCCGATCCCCGACTGTGATTCCTGGGATTGTCCTTCTGCACTTCTTCGAGCCGAATGAATCGTTCTTGTATCAGCCGTAATTCTGCAACAGTAATTGGATGTCTGAGATGAAGTTCCGTGAACAACAGAGATCCTCTTGGTAGCCCGCTCTTGTAGGTCCCGATTGCCACTCCTTGAGGTACATTTCCTATTGCCAGGCATAGTCGGTGCCATCTGTCGGTGTAATCTCGGGTGCTTTCTCTAGGCTCATGTCGAGCACAAATAGCTTTTCCATCTCCACTTTGGTAGCGATATTGTACACGTAAGCCTCCACAAAGCTTTTGCACAATTGAGCGAAGGAACTGATAGTGTTGGCGGGAAGATTATCAAACCATTGTAGTGCAGAGCCTTTAAGGCTAGAAGGGAAGAACTTGCACATTATGACCTGGTCGAATTCCCACTTGGCTAAAGTCTTGGTATAGTATTTCAGGAGTGCGGCTGGGTCCCGCTGCCATCAAAGCATTCAAAGGAGGGCAGAGTGCATTTAGCGTGAATTTCTCCCCTGGAAATGGAGGGTGTGAAGGGTGTCGTATGAGCTCCCCTTATTGCTTCTTCCAGCCGTCCATGTCCCTGATTGCTTCGTAGTTCCCGCATTTGCTCCATCAATCGGTCGTGCTGTTGGCGCATCCAAAGTAACTCCCCGTGGATGTCACTTTTGTCACCATGAGCGGGCATGACAGTGCCGGGGCGAGTCCACCTTTGGCTTTTTCCTGGGGTATATGTTGAGCCTTCAGAGTCTCCAACCTGACTCTGGTGCTTGGTGTTTGTTCCCCGGTGCTCTGACGCAGCAATGGCTCTCTTCTCGACGTCCGATCTATGCTCTGCCTGGGAGTTGGCCTCATCCTCCAATGGTATTATGGGTGCGAGTCGGGTGACCTTGGCCTTGAGCTTCACGTTTTCCTCGGCTAACATCTTTAGCGCCTGGACATAGTCTTGGTTTTGCTTTTCCGCCTGGTTCATCCTGTCAGCCTCCTTCTGAGGTTCGTTAAAGCCTTCATTGTCGGGGGTATGTCTTTCGCCGCTTCTCGAGTCATCGGCGGGGTTCTCCTTGTTTGCCTGTGCTACTGTTGTTTTTTGCATAGTCGATGCTGCCATCTCTTCTAATTGACGCCTCTGGTCCATGAATATTTCCTGGAACCCTGTAGCTGGTGAATTGGTTATTTCTGGTTGACGATTGGTAGTTTCGCCCGCAAATGTCCTGCTTTTTCGCGCTTGTGTGATGGCCTTGGCAGTGGATTCTGCGGCTTTCCCCACCTGCTTGTGCTTTTGTCCAGTAGCTTCCTTTTCCGCGGCTGACACCGCTGCTGCTGCAATGACTGCTGCACTATTCTTAGTCATTTGGCTTTGCACGTCATGGATCTGATTATCAAGAGAATCTTTTTCTCGGTTTGATTGTGATCTGGTTCTTCGTGG
>JAJJMA010332465.1:0-13399 GCA_023529015.1 Papaver nudicaule
TCATACATACAGTAATATCAAACGAGATTCAATGGTGCGAGGACCATAAAAACAATACCGAAGACTGTAGAACAATAATTAAAAGTGTATAAGGATTTGTATGTATTTCAACGTGGTGATTACATAGACCTCCATTAGAGAGGAGTTCTAGCTCTAGCTCTAGATCTAGTTTTTGGGGAAGAAGATGAGTAGAGGAGAAGGAGGAAGAGAGAGAAAGTAAAAGAAGATCCCCTCTCTCCTAGGAGATATTTCCTTTATATAGAGGAAATTTACATGATAGTTACACAAATGCCCTTATCTTAGCTACCAAGTAAAGTAGGTCTTTGGTGCGCCTCGTCTTCAAGGGACTTCGGCTCTTGTATGTCGGTTTATTTCTTCGGCATATTTATTCCTCGGGCTTGGTCTTCACTTCGGGAGGAGCTTGGGTAACTACTTCGGACGGATTGGTAGATCGAGGCGACATCTTCGGGTGGTGGTCCATGGTTCGTAGTCTTAGTCTTTGACTCTCTTCGCGTTTATAAGGTGATGTCTTCTTCTTCTAGGATGATGACACGTGGATCGTCCGAATTATACCCCCACACCCATGATTGGTCGAAGTTTAAATGTACATTAATATCAATATCGTCCAAAGAAAGGTGACGAAGATGTGTTGGGAACTGAATATCCCTATCTAAGTGCAATAAGCGCATTATTGTACTTGACACAATGTACTCGACCAAATATCCCGTTCTCAATGAACTTCTTAGCTAGATATAGCTTAGCGCCAACGCAGAGTCATTGGAATGATATCAAGAATATATTTAGACGCCTAAAAGGTACCATTGACATGGGTTTGTTTTATCCCTATGAAAACGCAAGAACAGTTTCTAATGTAGTTACAACTTCTTACACTGAAACCCAAGATAATATTTTGGTTGGTTTTGCTGATGATATGTACCTCTCCACCCACATAAAGGTCGATCCCAAAACTGGATATTTGTTGATCCTGGAGATTGACCAAGAAAACCCTAGTGGCTACCTGCATGAACCACTCTGAGATCATTATCCTACATGAAATGGTTCGTGAGTGTATATGGTTACGGTCTATCATTACACATCTTTGAGGGACATGTGGTTTGAGTTCTACCACTGAAGATCCAACTTGCATTTATGAATATAATGCAGCTTGCATCAAATAAATCAAGCAAGGGTATATCAAGGGTGATAACACAGCGTATATCACCGATGTTATTTTACAATCAGCAACAACCGTGTCTTTTGAAATCGTGCAGAATTATTTACTTTTGACTAAGTCCACATTTGAAAAACATGTGAGACGTATATTACTAAAAGAAACTATCTGAACTCCCATGATTACATGTGAAAGGTATAAGACTGAAAGAATTGTCTGATTCCCATGATTGCATAACTGCAGAGGACTGAGAACTTGTCTAACCGCGGGACTAAAGGAAGTGTCCCAGAGTATTGGACTGAAGAAATTGTCCAAACTCCCATGACTGTATTGGACTCGAGAAATTGTCCAGCGTCAGGGGGAGCATCTAGTGGTACGTTGTACTCTTTTTCCCTTCACTAAGGTTACTTTTTCCCAAAGGGTTTTGTTACTCAGCAAGGTTTTTAATGAGACAACTGCAATACCAGAAGTGCAATCGAAAATTTGTTGAAGGAACAATGATATATTCTTCAACGAAAGTAATTAGGGAGAGACATGGTGGACTTTTAAGTCATCACCTATATTCACTTTCGAAAAGTTCATGACTAATGAAACTGTCTAGAGACTACCCAGAATGAAATCAGGGTGAGATGCCGACATCAGGGGGAGGATCCAAGGATATGATGTCGACATATTTTGATTCGAAATGTGAAGATGTGTTGTACTCTTTTTCCCTTCGATCGAGATTTGTTTTTCCCACAGCGTTTTGTTACTCGACAAGGTTTTTAACGAGACAACATTAACAACTACACTTGGTGTATATGTTGAATGCTGAAGACTTGAAGATTGGTTGATATTACTGAGCTGCATCAGAATCAAAGAAGTTAAACACGACAGTATGTCAAACGAAACAACTTCCAGAAAGAAGTGAGAGCGTTATTCAGCATCAACATCAACAAAGGCGTACTTCTGGACTTATCTCGTTGTACTCTTGATTGTACGGGAATACATTCTCATACAAATCACGAATATTGAAGATGATGATGTAAAACAAGCATAAACAGGAAAATAAATAAGACACAGATTTTACGTGGTTCGACACTGTTGTCCCTTGGGGAGCGATTTTTTATTGATTATCAATGAATTTAGGGTTTTGGAGAGGAGGGGACTGATTTCTAGGGTTGCCATCTTGTGACTGATTTCTGTGTGGAGGAATAGGGATCCCTTTTTTGGTCTCTGTCCGCTCTATATATACAGTTACAAAATATGTATTCTACCCTAATTCTGATTCTGCAAGTATCTTGGGCAGCAAGACTTCTGGAAGCTTCTCGAACCTTCTTCTAGCTCTCCAAAAGTGATTCTGGACCAGTCTGTACTGAATAGTTGACTTGACCGACAGTTGACTTTGGCTTTGACCGACAGTTGACTTTGACCAACTTCGACCCTCCTTGACCGGTGACTGACTTCGACCGACTCCGGTCAATGCTTGACTTTGACCAACTCTAGTCAACGGTTGACTTTGACCACCTTTGACCAGCGGTGTACTTCCTTCCATTGACTGTTGGCAATACGGGCTGCTGGACTGGGCTGGATGGATGCATGGCAAGTTGGTAAACTGGGCTGGCAGTTTGAGCTTACAGCTAGGTGGTCATCAAAAAGGGTAATCTGGTCCAAACTGTTGCAATTTTAGCCATGGTACAAACAACTCTTTTCCAAGGTTTTGTCCCACTGGGTTTTCCTTGTCAAGGTTTTAACGCGGCAACATATGCGAGTCCAACTCTGTTCTAAGTATTCTTAACATTGTACTCTTTTTCCTTAGTTCAGGCTTTGCCTTTGGGTTTTCCCCACAAGGTTTTAATGAGGCAACTGACTTAGACACAGTGGTCATCGACGAGAGAGCTACATTTGAAGAACTGCATTTGAAGCTACAAAAGAAGTCACCGACCAAATCCAACAAAGAAGCTTACCAAGACTCGAGACGTAATACTCTTTATCTTTTTAAGGTTTTGTCCCACCGAGTTTTCCTTGTCAAAGTTCTAGTGAAGCAACACATTAAAAGTTTTACTTTTGAACCGCACAAGGGGGAGTGTTGTAGGGCTTTTGGCCCATGGATGTGCGGTCCAATTAGAGAGTTAGGGTTTCCATCTTACATGTATATAAAGGACTACTGTTACATACGTCTATCAATAAGATATTTCTCTTTATCCATCTATTTTACTCCAAACGTGGTTAGTTTTTGCTTTTTTTTGTTTTGTGTTTGGTTTTGTCTCCTTAACCCCGCGGATTGTCAAAACCAAAAAAAAAAAAAACTGATTGCCGTAAGTAAATATATCCCAACCCTCTCAGGTTTTCACCATTGTGGGACAGTTCGAGTGGACATGGCATTTTATGGGATTTACTTGACCGTTCGTTAATTTCATTTCAAGCCACACATCGCAGTGACGCAAAGTCGCAAGTAGAGAAAATATGAAACGGTTAAGCCTGTTAATGTACCCGACTTCAAAGGCCCACTCAAATCTGTGAAACTTGAAAGCGTGCTAAAGCTTCACAGAGAACTAAAGAAGCCCGATTGGCCCAACACTCCATTCTGTGTTGCGGCCCCAAACTCATGGGATCCATTGGTCCCTCTCAAGCATGAAGAACTGGTCTAATCAAAAATACTCCTAGTTCTTACCCCCACTTACCAAATACAGGTTCTTGCTTTCCCAAAAAAATCAATCTAAACAAAATAGATAATACTTCTTAGAGTCTCTGGCCAGTATAGGCTGAAGAGGGTACGATACACATAATTTTATGGGTGCATACTGAGATTGGGCGCCATCTATGAATTTGTAGGTACTGCTACGGATTGGGTGTGACGACGATTCTGCGTTGCATCGTCTTTTTAAATAAACCAAGAGATCGAATGTAGCACAAACAGCAACCATTGTGCAACAAAGTCATTCCATGACGTTCATCTCGATATTCAATATGCCACAGTTCTTTTAGCCATTACACTAGTCCATATAAACTAGAACAAAAATAATAATTGAGTACAACTATTCTTAAGTAAATGGCATTGACGTCTTTTAAAGAAAAGCCTAAAATATCGCAGCGATATTTCCCTTCAATGATAGCTCCTCTAGACAAAGTAGGGGATGGAAACACAAAAGCGCATAGAAATGATTCTTCCACATGAACTGAATGTAGAGAGACAGAAAGCATTAGAGAGGTAATGGTTGATAGTGAAAGCATCTGCAAAAACCCTTCACAGAACTTTTTTCTTGCTTCATATAATTGGTATGCCTGTGACGAAAACATATATACATGTTAACAATTAAGATCAAAATTTATTGCCCAAAAACACAACAGATGCATGGAAATGAAATGACTGGCTAGGAGTGATCTTAGGGGGGGGGATACTTTATAGAGATATTATGGTATTCACATGTTCTTTCTTGTACTCGAGAGAGATGAACCTATAAACCATGGTGGTAGGGTTTGATGCCAACATTATTCATTTCATCATACCTATAACTCTCCGGGTTGGATGCATGACAATGGCTCTCAAATTTCTCCCCTCTTCAATGCTTGCAGACAAAAATCTATCACCCTCACATTTTTTACCCTCCCTATATGGCGTGCCGACAGTCATTTCACATTTTAACCCATTGAGTCGATCCAACATCATGTTTCACGTTGAAAATGAATCATTCTTTTGCAAACACCACAGACCAAAAGGACTGCATCGCCAGTTTTATAGGAGGCAGTACCTTGACAGTTCTATTGCAACTGCATCTTGATTTTTAGTAAGGATTCAGAGTTTTGAATTTCAGCCGAAATGAGTTCAGCGTATCCTTGGCAGGCATGTTTTTTCTGGAACCATCGGAAAGATGCATTGCATTTCTATAAATTCCCATTGCACGTTATGAAACAGTTATGCATATAATGGTGAATGGTATGTGGGGTTGCCATTGAGTGATACAAGACAGTTCCACAAAGGTAATGAGGCCCGATTGTACTTCATGGCAAGTAAGGTTCTTCTAATTTGCAATATATGTATTAACTCCAAAAGGACCAGAACGCTCTAGTCTACTTCCAAGCCACGTGTCATACTCGCCTTACTTTGTACTTATTGGCAACACTTTGTCTAGCCAGGAATGACTGAAGGGCCTAGACATGTCCATTGTTCTACTGGTGGTACCAAATCCCTGTTCCACATTAACAATTACCTTTAACAAGCTTATTTAACTAAACTATTTAGGTACATCTCCAGTAAACTGGTAAAATCGCTGGGTGATGATATTCACGGTCACGGATATGAATTCATCTCAAGAAAAAAATTAACTTAACCCTGAACTCCAAGGAAAGCTGACAAGCATGGTTTAAGAAAAGTTCAATATATTAAACCATGTTAAATTTGGTTATGGTCCAACTTGCCCAGGTTAGGGATGGATTGTGAGCAGGGCCAGGGGTGATACAAAATGGCAAAATGTTCAATCAAATCAAGTACATGGCTGGATAATTCATCTTCGGATTATTGCGATTATGGCGGGCCCGAGATGGAACTGGTGATGGATAATATGCATAACGTGGCAATCCAAGGAACCATGAGTAGAGTAAGCATGAATACAATCAGGAACAGTGCACAATAGGAATAGTACCTGCTGCATTGTTTTGATGAAGAAATAATGAACGTGTGCTGAGTTTCTGTTTCAAGAGCACGCAGTGCCTCGCTGTATTGCATGTGATGGAGGGGAGTTTTGGTTCCATCCATATTTTTGATCCTCATCTCTCACTAGAGAAAAGAGTTACCAACACTGACACACACACACACATATATACATACACATACGTACACACCAGGGAAAACAACCCCATTGGCTGTTGTTGATTCATTTATATTCCCAGGCATGAAGAAAGGTGGCTGATTTAGTGAGAAGAGAAGATGAAGACAAATTTATTATAGAAGTTTGGTTTTCATTCTGATTGCTTGAATTCTCCCACTTTATAAATACTTCTCTTGGGGGTTGCAGTTGGTGGTCTTCTTATAAGGAGAGCAGACACAGTAGTGAAGTACTAAATCACTCTCCAATTCTCTACTGCATTTATATCATATACAACAGTATCCAAGGAGCAGAAAAAAGTTCAGCTGCTGGGGTTTGCTGAGAAGCATGAATAATTTGGAGTGCAGTAGTGAATGTGAATCAGGCTGGACCATGTATTTAGAACATTCTTCTTTCTCTCTAAACCCCTGCAAGAGCAATGGTCAGTATAGCAATTACAACCAGAAGGTAGTGAAGGAAGTTTATGAGGTAGAAAAAGAAGAAGAGGAGGACTTGTCAATGGTTTCTGATGCTTCTTCCGGTCCTGCGCATTTTCTTGAACACGAAGATTACTGTTCTGAAAATGGGAATTTCTCCGTTTCATCATCTTCTTTGAAGAATAAAAGCAGTAAAAGGCAGAAGAAAATCAAACAAAAACATTCTTCCGATTCCCTTCTCGATGATACTGCTAGTTCTCCTATGAGTCCTACTCCTATCTACAACTTCTCTAAGGTAATTAGCTCATGGCAACATAACCATCCATCTATCTGTCTATTTATCTATATTTTGACACCCTTGGTGTCACAGCCTGACCAATTTACGGGGTCCTAAGAAGCAGCCGCTTAAACCCCTCAGTGGCCTTGAGGGGAATGGAAGTGGTACCTTGGGAGCGAACTGTCTATTAGACCACTCTACCGGCCCCTCAAGCTTCATGGCCAATATTGACTTGAGCTAGAGATGTAGTCTACTAACCAATGTTATTGAGATTGATTTCTAATTATGGGTTTTTGATGTTTGTTCAGAACAGTAACTTCACATTCACCAACAAAAAGGTTTCAATAGATAATCTTCTTGGTTTCTCACAAGACTTCATCACCACAACTCATTTGAAGGTACAAAAGCATATACTTCCATTGGATAATCTAACCTGTTCTGTCTTCTTATGTGCTTTGTAATTCATAATAATGTTATTTCCACCTTGTTCGATTACAGGAAAAATCTACATTGGGGAAGAGTTTTGGGTCCTTGAAATCTTCTTTGCCAGGAAAATATCTAAAACAGAACCAGTAAGTCATTGCACACATGTATTGTGATTTGTGAGCCTGTGACAGTCATTTTATGTTTTTTGTAGTAACAGTGCTTAGAAATGCTCCTTATCTTTATTTGTTCACTCTTTGTTGACACAGGTAAGTTGCAGTAAAGCCTGTGAGAATAATAATAATAAGGCATGGTGATATTATCTCTCAATCTCTTCCACCACTAGTACTGCTGTTTTTCAGAGAGAAAGATGGGTTATTTGTAAGAGAACAAAAGAGGGTTCAGTGATAGAAAGTGATCTTTATTGTTCTCCTTTTTCTGTTTTTCCTTTTCCCCTATTAATGTTGTGGGGAAGGAATACTTCTAGAGATAACTCAAGTCAAGCAAGTAATTCCACTTTAAGCTTTTCACCAAGTTCTCTAATTATCCAAAATATGAAGGACTTTTCCATTCAGAAACTTGAGATAATGACTAATTTAGTGCCACTTTGATGGGTCTATAGTTGTGATTTAGTGGCAATTTCTCATAAAAACAGAGAACCAAGGTTTATGGTACAATCATATACACCCATGTAAAAGACTTTTGAAAAGACAAGACCAACAAGAACCGCAGGTTCTTGGTCCATTAAAAAAAGAAGCAAAAATTAGGCATACTACTTGAGTAAAGGAAAAAGATTTAGGAGATGATAAAGAATGGTGGTGGTGGTGGTGGTGGTGATGGGCAATAAGATTGAAAGTGCAGAGATGACAAGGGAAGTCCAAAAATTGATGTTGGAATATCTCATATACGTAGGACCTTTTAGAACCTGAAGATCCTGTCCAAGATCTTCCTGATACAATACAAGATGCTTAATAATAACATGTTACATGATATATCACTGTCTCTTCTGCAAGGAACCCATTTCTTTATTACTGTTTCGTGTACATTGTTTGTTTCTGCATTATCCTAAGGCTGTCTCTCGTCTGATGTTAATAGGGTTGGTATTGTATGCATCATTCACAATTATACAAGGGTGTCTTTCCTTTGTTCATCAATTTTGCTGTCATTCAGAATCCTGGTCCCCTAAAAGATGCATACTCTGCAAATGAATGAAATTTTGGAACTTGGGTATTTGGAATGTTTCACATAATTGACTTCATCTTTCAGACTTTCACTGAAAACAATTGACCTGAATCAGAAGAGAAAACAGAGCTAAAAGAACATATTACGAAGCTGATACCACATATTCACAGGGAAGGTAAAACCTTGGCCTCATTTCATTACATCATGTTGGACAATATTTAAAATGTTCGGTATCAATGTCTACAGAAACACGTACAAATCTTAACAACCCTTGGATATCTAAACAAACCCTTGATTATTTCCTTTTTTCCATGCATTCTTTATTTGGTTTTTTCCTAGTATCCTGACATCATAGTATCCTTCAAGATCCACAAATGGCCCCAGGGTCCCAAATCCTAATATCTATCTATCTATCTATCTATCTATCTCCTATAACCATATGATTTTATTCATGTACGCTCTGCAAGCCTCATGTGCTTTAAACCTGTAAGACTGCACATGCAACACTTACTTCGATTCCTGCCGGATCAACTAAGGTTCTTCTCTCACCATTCTTACCAGAAATGCAATCAAAATAACTCAGTATACATGACAAATTTCCAAGAGCGTTTTACCTAGCAATAAAATTAGAATCACTACACATTCCTCGTATCGGTACAATTTTCCATTTTTCCTAGAGATGCTGTTTGACTAAGTTTCGACTACAACTACACAAGAATGCATAGATTTGGTAAATCACAACTCCAATGCTCATAAAATATAAACGAAAACTAATAAGATACACCATATGCAGTTACACGTATGCTATCACCATTAACACAAAATAATTAGCCTAACAGTCTTGGCTAAGAACAGAGCATAATCAGGGCTTACGTGCATGAAAAGGTGATGAGCACTTTTCTTTAACTCAATTTTGGACAGGATGAACATTCAAGAATGCATAGCAGTAACTTCATCTTCATCACCTCCCTCTCTTGTTGGAACCTCGTTGAACATATACTGGTTCTGATATTCCATTAAGTATTGTGTTGACCTCTTCACATCCAGGAACAACCCGTACACTCTACTGATATCCTCCATCTCAACAATCTTTCCTTTCCTCTTCTGGCAAGCCAATGCTGCAGCTGTTATGAGGTGGATCGCATACCTTAAAGATGCTTCAACACCAATTTTTGTTAACAAAACCTTTGCATCCTCGGACATTTCAACCTCTTCCTCTTGGGACCTAATGTCAAGAATCTTACGGATCTCATCCTCACTGTAGGGTTCTGTTGAGATGATAAGCAAACGATCAAGGAGGTCGATAGGAATCCCGTGTGGGGATTTGTAGTTTGTACCTCTGATAGTTGTGATTCCTCGATTGGTGGCAACCACTAAGATGGGTGCCATATCATTTTCTAGAGCACGATTCAGAAAAGAGAAACATTCAATGTCAAGCATGTGCACCTCATCAATAAACAAGACACCGGGCACAATCTCTGCCTTCCCTTCCTCTCTCCATTCAGCTACTTTCGTGTCAATCTGCTCTCTCACTTCTGCACGGATTTCACCTGTATCACCGGTGAATAGAGCTAGGAATCCCTGGGTCCTGAAAATTATGATACAACAGAATTTCAGATTTCCAAGAAATGTAAATTGGTGATGAACATTAAGCTACACTATAGTGAGAAAACCCCAGCCAAGGGTGACCATTCAGCTTTAATAATACCAATCTCAGAAAAGCAATATTTTAGGTTGTGCATACATGCCCAGAATCCATAGAGGGCCAGAACAAATGCTGGATTGGGGAAATGACACAAATTAAAAATAGATCCTACCAAATTCCATATAAAAGTTTTTTTACTGCCAGGGTCATTCATCAATTTTTTTTCTTCAAGCAATGCAACCAGGTAAAGAATTTTCGTGTCATACAAGGCTATACCATTAGATACTAGTCAAACAGTCCAAAGCGAAGATATGTCCTAATTCAGTTGACATTAACAAGCTAATAAAACACTTTCAGTTAGCAGAGATGCAGGACACATAAGAGAGATTTACATAAACTCAAGGATACGTCTTTAACACATTTATAGGGTATGGAGACAGAGATGCTAGTACTTCTACTTCTAGTAAGATGCATGTTAAAAACCGATGGGAAGGATGAATGATCTGTGGAACATGTCAGAACAATAGAGATACTCCGGTATCTATTTAGAACTATCAAAAATGTTGGCGTCGAGTCTTTATTCTTATACCAGACATTAATCAAAACTACTGGCAAGGAGAGTAAAATGAAAGCCTAAAGTATCAAAGAGAAGAAACTTTCTTTTGCTATATCTATACGGTGAGGATCACACTACATAACAAGGACACTCCACATTGTTTTTTGCACACGTACAGACGGACATCATGCCAGACACTTCAGCCAGAAAATGTTGTGTGTATATCTTGTTTAAGGACACATGATTATGTCTTAAATGTTAACTAATGCATATATGTAAATTTGCACCTTCCATGCATGACCCAGAAAAGAAAATTACAACAGAAGGCAATGCACATTGTTGAGATAAGTGAAACAAGAATACGTCGACATCAGTGTCCAAATTTCGGCCATTTCTAGCTTAAGTTGTTTAGCGCCGAAATACCAGTGCACGTAGCATGTTACATAGAAAATACAAAAGGATACACTATCAGAGGTAACAGTCGCACATGATCTTAACAACTTGATGGAGAACGAGGGATTTGCAATTAAATAACAGGACGGACACCATCAGAAGTACAAGTTTATAAGTAGGCAACATCACAAGCCAGCTTTTCCAGAACAAACAATAAGATGGACAACGAAGGATTCTCCTAATTGTATCATTCAAACAATGTTATATCGTGAAACCCCACAAATATGATCCCCAGTCTAACTTTCAAGTTAATTTCCAATTAGAAAAAAAAAAACATAATTCTCGAAGCTTCTTCAAACCTAGCATTAACACAAAATCTCATATCCTAGGTTAAAAGAGCTACATTTACTAGTTCGAAGATAAGTAAAGTATACCTGCTGTTAATTACATCGATTTCATGAAGAGTAACACAATGAACAACTTCTTTTCTCTTCTGCAACTCCCCTTCTGGACATTGAACAAACTTGGTCTGAGGCCCCATAGCATCATAATCTCTTGACCTAGCAAAAGATCTCCCAAGTTTAGTAATCTTTCCAGAACTCTTATCAATAGCAATAACATCCCCACTCTGAACTTTCTGTTTCCCAAGAGCTTCAATCATCTTAGCACCCAAATCATAAACAGTTTCCATATCAGTAGTTTTTAAAGTCATTTTCCCAGTTTTAGATGCAGCCCCAGCAACAGCAGGTCTATCAATCTGAACTTCAACAACTTCAGCTTCAATTACTTCAGTTTCTTCCTTAATTCTAACACCAATAGACTTACGAAAAGCTTGCATTAGGGCTTCAGTTTTTGACATTTCTAAAGAGAAAAGTTCACTACCAGCCATCATAGCAAAAGGGGTTTCTTGACCTAATGATTTCGCCATACCCATAGCGATAGCTGTTTTACCTGTACCCGGTTGACCAGCTAACAGAACACCTCTACCAGCGATTTTACCTTCTTTAATCATCTGAGTGATGACTCCTGCTGCTTTACGAGCTGGACCTTGACCAACCATGCCTTCTGATACATCTCGAGGTTCTAGGGCAGAGTCTAAACCAAGACCTCGAATGTGAGAGTGTGCTCCTATACGTTCGATTCGAGTAAGGTCTCGACTTTCTGATAGTTTGAGCTCCGCCATTGTTGATGGAGAACAGAAGAGAAAGAGGAAGAAGAAGACGAGGGTTTAGAAAAGAAAATTAGGGGTTTGGTGTTTCATCGTCTAGGAACAAACAAACGTGTATTTCGGGCCTTTTAAGTAGGCACGACCTGGCGGCGTAACTCAGTTTGGGCCTCAAGATCAATGGGCTTTATGTAAGTTAATGGACACTGTGCTAGCCTGCTGGCCAAAACGAGAGAAATTTGCTGAATAGTCCAAAAAACCCAAATCCGGTTAAGCTATAGTCTTTTTTTTTTTTTCTGAATTTGAAAGGTTATATTAAAGTTTGACCGAAGTCCACTACCTACAAGCCCAGGTAGCTAGGCAAAGAAATAAAGAAAAATTCCCCCCACCCTGATGCAAACGGGTTTCGAACTCAGGTCGTTGGTGTCATCACCCAACGACTTTACCACTGTACTACATTGACATCTGCAGCTATAGTCCTTTTTCTAAAAGTACATTAATCGGAGGTCCAAAAAGAGGTAAAATTACCCGCCTACCCTTGACTTTGCACGTGCGACCCATATATCCCTATTATACCTTCTCTCGTTCTTTCAGCCTCTTCTCCTCTCACTCTATTCAACCTCTTTCTTCCTGGGTTCGATCATCACCACATTCACCACACAAAAAAAACATACTCGAGCAACATAAAAATCAATTAAAACCGCTGGATCTACAATGAAGAAATCGTGAAAAATATATATCTACGATTAAGAACTCGTGAAAATCTAGATCTACGATGAAAAAATCATCCAAACCTGATCTACAATGAAGAGAATGATCAAAATTCTCCAGAAGTATCATAAAATCAGTACATATCATAAGAAACAACTAAAAACCCAAATCGCGTACTAACAGTGCATATGATATGTATTGGACTCAGTACATATGATATGTACACGCTGCATATGATATGTTCTGAGTGAAAACAAGAAGAGGTAGAAGAATATCTCAAGTCAGATACTAACAGTACATATGATATGTACTGGGTGAAGTACATATGATATGTACTGAGTGAAAACAAGAAGAAGTAAAAGAATATCCCAAGTCAGATACTAACAGGACATATGATATGTACTGGGTGCAGTACATATGATATGTATTGAGTGAAAACAAGAAGAAGTAGAAGAATATCCCAAGTCAGATACTAACATTACATATGATATGTACTGGGTGCAGTACATATGATATGAACTGTGTGAAAACAAGAAGAAGTAGAAGAATATCCCAAGCCAGTTTCTAACAGTACATAAATAAAACCCTATATATACAGAAAGAGAGAATCACATCATCTTGCCGCCATTAATGGAGTGTAGAAACGAGATAAATG
>JAJJMA010332477.1:0-10099 GCA_023529015.1 Papaver nudicaule
ACTGACAGATCCTTTTTGGTGGGAGATTTAGTCTACTTAAAGCTACAACCTTACAGGCAGTCCTCAGTGGCTTTAAGGAAGAACTTCAAGCTATCACCAAGATACTATGGGCCCTTTCAGGTGTTGGAGAAGATATGATACAAATTGGACCTCCCTGCTGGGTCCAAAATTCACCCTGTTTTCCATGTTTCCCAGCTGAAGAAAAAGATTGGAGCTGCAGCCACAACAGTGCATGCCTTGCCATTGGTAGACAATTCTGGACAGATTGAAGTGAAGCCTGTTGCAGTCCTAGACACCCGCACCATTGAGAGACAGGGCACTCATATTACTCAAATCCTAGTTCAGTGGTCAGACTCGACTCCAACTGATGCCACTTGGGAAGACTTATCAAACATCAAAGCCCACTGTAAAGACTTTCATCCTTGAGGACAAGGATTATCTGCAGATGGGGGTAGTGTCATAGCTCGAGGGTGGCCCTTAGCGTAACTTTGAGTCTGGCTTTATCTGACGTGTAGTTATTGTTTAGTGCGCTTTATTTATGTGTAGTTAGTTAGGTGTGTCAGTTGTTCTTTCTTTAGATTGTAGCCACGTGTTCGGCTAGGATTTCGTCTGGCACTTGTTAGGGGAGTAATCAGTATTTAGTCTTCTGTTAATACTGGTTGTAAGCTCTGTTAATGGAGATAATAAGAAATTAGGCTTTGTCTTGTGAAGATAAAGAAGAGGATGTGTTTTACACAGAGGTCCTTGTCATTTGTCCTTGTATGCTTATCCTTAATTGTACTATCTGGTTGTTATATATCATCCGTCTATCACACTTGGTATCAGCCAGACCTTCTTGGTTTTTTCTCTCCTCTGCGTTTCTCCTTCTTTCCTTGTCTGGTTCTCACCACCATGACTATCCCAACCAATAAAAAACTCCTGGAAAATCTCACAGATCTTCATACAGAATTAGATGAAAAACGAGCTTCAGAAGCTAAAGCTCAAACCGATCTACTCACTGCTCTCCTTTCATTGACTAAAGAACAATCTTGTAAGACCTAGTTAGCTCCAGTTGTATACGTTTCTTAAGTGATTCTTCGTGTACAACTGAGGTAGAGACAAGTTGGGCATAGTTTACTCGGTTTACTTGTCAGCCCCCGCTTGTAAATAGATTTCCGTATGACCTGGAGAAATCCGAAGGAAGTCACTTTGTGTATGTCAAACTGATAGAGGACAGTTCAAACATACAGTTGATAATTGAGGTTGCAAAGCCGGAATTATTGACGCAAGCCTTTAACAATGGTTAAAGCAACTCCTAGGCCTGTAAGGACGTCAACTAGGGGAATCAAGTGCGTGACGATCTGTGGGGGATCTAGAGACGTAAGGAGTGCGACAGTAGCCAATTTTCTTGGAAGGCTTGAGTTGGTCTCTGCTACATCCCAGACCGAAGTCTTATAGTAGGCTAGTGTTTGTAGACAGTTTGTACTGTGCGGTGTTCAATCTGGACGAGGTCCCGAGGTTTTTCTACAGGTCGTAGTTTCCTCGTTAAAAAAATCTCTGGTGTCTTGTGTGCTTTACTTTTCGCATTATATTCTCTGATTATATAATTAAAGCAAACACAAGAAGTAAGTTATTCATAAACCTGATCGTTGTCCCCAATCCATCCATTGGATTTATCAAGACCCTGTCTTGTGTCGGACTGATCCTTTGAGATCCAAACTCAGGTTAACGGATCTGGATATTGATTTTTGAGATCGTCCAGATCTGACCATAAGTCTCACGAGCCCAAACGAAAAGTTGGTTGTATTTCGGTACCCCTGCTTTTTAGTACATGTCATTGTGAGAGCAACACATCATAAGTGTCTCTGTGCGGGTGGAACAGTAAAATTATTAAACGATACTTATTGATGGGTGGTTGACTATGGTCAAAGCGTCTTTGTTGTGTTGACCATACTAAGACACTTATGATGTTTATTTGATGGGATTTTCTAGTAATAAAGTTAACATTATCCATCAATTTTTTTTAATGGGAACATTATCCATCTAACCTAGGCATATCGACTATCGAGACTTATCAAAAAAAAATCTTTAACTTTCTTTCATCTTCGTTAACTCTCTCCTTTCTTTTTCCATGCTCTGCTCTGTGACCTAGGTTTAGATCGATGGAGAAAAAAACATCTCTAAGGATTCAAGACAAACACCAAAACATCTTGATCTGGTTAAATTTTGATTTTTTGTTGCGATTTTTTTCAGGTCTGAGGTTTGAATTTCACCATCCTAAATTTTCCGAGCTATTAATTTGGATCTGCTTTCTTTAAAATCATTCTTCTGCAATTTTTAATTTTATTCGTAAAGTTTAAGGTTATTCATGTTTTCGGAATCAAAATCCTGTTTCTTGTTCATTTTTAAAAATCATGTTGTTAAAGAAGCGAAGATCTTGTTTTTAGGTCTTGATAACACTGGGAAAACTACTTCACTCCATATGTTGAAAGATGAGGTTCGATTTCTTCTTAACTTTATTGTGAAATTTTTCTAGGGTTTTATTTGAATTTTTTGGTGATTTTTGTTTTGTGTGTTTTATAGAGATTAATACAACATCAACCAACACAGTATCCAACATCAGAAGAATTGAGTAAAGTTTACTGAGGAGGATTTTTCCAACTATTTCAAGTAAAGTTTCTAAACTTTTTGTGTAGGAACTTAAGTTTAATTTATGGACCTTAAGTTTAATTTATGTCTGTAGGAACTTTGGTTTAACACCCTAGAAAGAAAACTATTCCCATTGATAGCTATTTTGTTTGTTTGTTTTCAGATTGTAATGGATTTCAAAGCATCAGGGATAGGCTGAAGATGGTTGGAACTGACTGATCTGTGAGAATGATAGATGATGTTAAGACAGTGATAAGCGATGCAAAAAAAATAAAAAACTCGAGAAATAACGGTGAGATCTTGAACAAGTTTCCTGTTCTATTTATTGCCATTGTTGGTTGTTTCCTGGTCTAAATGATGCAGTTTACAGAGTTCATATGTTTATACTCATGTTTGGTCTGATATAGGAAATGGCAAAGGAGCAAACAATTTCTGGAATATTATTGAATACAAACAATTCCTGGAATCTTGTGATTTTACAGAGTGCGTATGTTTTTACTAATTATTATGTTCCCTCCCTTAAACTCTGTGTTGAGTTGTATGTGAGATTGCATTGCAGGAATATACTACGAGGGTTAAGAGTAAGATGAGGAAGAGCAGAAAAAGATTCAAAAATCTGGTATTGATACACCTCGTGTTTAGACTTTGAATTTGATACTGGTATTGGTTTGAGTGTTCATGATTTATGATGTTTTTAGGTGTTTGAGCATCTGGTATTCATGCACCCATCTACCTATATGCTGAAGGTTGTAATAGATTTCCTGGCAATTGGTTTCATTGGGAGTCTGCATTGTTGTTTAGTTTAACACACTAATTCTCTTTTAGAAATAATTAGTCTGTTAGAGTGTTGGTTTTTGATTGTCATTTCTATGACTGACCTGTATCAAGATGTCACCTAGTATACCGAAAGTCAAGTGCAGATAAGGATCCCAGGTTATTTCTTCTCTTACTAACTGTTTTCAATTAAACATTTTGTGGTATCAATTGGCAATCATATTTACTGTTAGTGTCATATAATTGATCTTGTGAACTTATGTTTAAAGCATTGGTTTTTTAATATGATTACAAAGACATGCATATGCTCGAGAAAATGTCAACCGATTGTTTTCTCCTTTATGAATGACCTAGCGAGTGAGATGAAAGTTCACGAATGTACTCGCTTGCTTGTGGTGGTAAGCATGTAAGTGAAATATAATATTTTTAGTTATCTTCCATGACTGAAGTACTGAACAAACTACAAGTTAATACACAGACAACTCTCACAAACACTTTAGACTTTAGAGAATAATTATTTTCAATATTTGAATGTGATTTAAGGTTAGAAATTACAATGCTTGTGAGCCATTAGTACTATTTGCATATGAATATGTTTTCCGTTGTTTGCAGCTCAGCAAGGCACAGATGCTTTATAAAGGACTAAATCGAAGGATGTCCACAGTGAGGCTTTGATGGTCTTAATATGATAGAGTTAAGGCAATGAAATGAGTTATATCTATGTATGACCTGTATCTAGTTATGTTATTTTCTAGGTTGGATTACTGTATGCACAGAGATATCTGTCCCACTTCATATTAAGTAGTAACTTGTAGTTTGAAATAATTTTGGTGGCAGGGATGAATAATTTTGGTGGCAGGGATAAATAATTTTGGTGGCAGGAATAATTTTCACCAAGATTATTGCATCAATTTCAGATATCAAGTTTGGAAAGGATGAAAGGCATATACTTAAGGCAACAAATCATCTTATAATTTTCACCAAGATTATTTCAATTATGCAAATTTGGCGTCAACAGATTATCAAGTTTGGAAAGGATGAAAGGCATATACTTAAGGCAACAAATTATCTTATAAGGCGTCAAGATCTAGAATTGAGATGTTTGAGCATCATTCCAGATACAAGTTGCGGAGGCTATATGCGCCGTTGATGATTGTAACTCAAGTTATGGAAGCTTTCAGGAAGTTATGTGAAGGAATATTGGTTAGCATTTTTAACTGTATGAGAATTTCAGTTTTTTCTTTTGATTCATATTTTATTTTAAGTTTGAATTGTAAACTGAATTCATCTTTTTAATATAAAGTCTGTTCAATTTAAAAATGATTATCAGTTTTTTTTTTTTTTTTTAGATTTTGATTTCTTTTTTGGTTTATAATTCAGCTGAATCAGATTTAGAATTCAACTGATTTTTTTTATATATAATAAAAAACCTGTACAACGACATTTATGATGTGTCTCGCATTGAGACACATAGTAAGTGTCTCAGTTTGAAATTTATACAGCGTCACTTACATGTGCCTTACCAAACTGAGGCGGACATTTTGAGGCACTTCGTCCGACACTAGTAAGTGCCTCAGTTAGCCTCTAAACGACACTTATGTAGTGACTCAATGCGGCCATTTTCCACTAGTGTTGTAAGTAGATTTCCGTATGAACTGGAGAAATCCGAAGGAAGTCACTTTGTGTATGTCAAACTGATAGAGGACAGTTCAAACATACAGTTGATAATTGAGGTTGCAAAGCCGGAATTATTGACACAAGCCTTTAACAGCGGTTAAAGCAACTCTTAGGCCTGTAAAGGACGTCAGCTAGGGGAATCAAGTGCATGACGATCTGTGGGGGATCTAGAGACGTAAGGAGTGCGACAGTAGCCAATTCGCTTGGAGGGCTTGAGTTGGTCTCTGGTACATCCCAGACCGAAGTCTTATAGTAGGCTAGTGTTTGTAGACAGTTTGTACTGTGCGGTGTTCAATCTGGACGAGGTCCCGAGGTTTTTCTACAGGTCGTAGTTTCCTCATTAAAAAATCTCAGGTGTCTTGTGTGCTTTACTTTCCGCATTATATTCTCTGATTATATAATTAAAGCAAACACAAGAAGTACGTTATTAATAAACCCGATCGTTGTCCCCAATCCATCAATTGGATTTACCAAGACCTTGTCTTGTGTCGGACTGATCCATTGGGATCCAAACTCAGGTTAACGGATCTGGATATTGATTTTTGAGATCGTCCAGATCTGACCATAAGTCTCACGAGCCCAAACGAAAAGTTGGTTGTATTTCGGTACCCCTGCTTTTTCACCTTATCCTTAATCATTGGAACTGCCTCGGAGGGTTTTCCATCAACAATCTTCTAGGAAATCTTACGAGACCTAGTGGATTTTTTTTTCTCCCCAAACTCAAAATTCATCGAAGCATCATCCAAACTTAAAGCTTTAGCGCGAATAGCTTTGCCCTGCAGGAGAAAATCCGTCTTCCTCAGGAAACAAACAGAGGCGAGTATTCATACTTCAATAAAAACATTCCAAACCAGTTAGTATTTGTTACCTGATCCATAGTCTCCTCTCCTGGACGGGCACACTTTAAGTTTCTCGGAACATCCTCAGAAGCACCTTTTCCTTTTTGCAAAGCCTTGCGAGACAACTCTTTCTCCTCATCGGAGAAATGGACAGTCAAGAGGTGTTGGGTCGAGAATTGATGATCCACTTCGAACTCTGTACGAGGAAAAAAGAAGCCCGAGTCTTTCCAACCTTGAAGGACGGGACCAGTAAGCAGCATGGGTTCCGAGTACCAGTCCTCGTCCACTGAATAGTCAGGAAACTTCGGGATTATGTTCACCTTCCCCTTCACGGATCTGAATCGAACACCCCAGGGGGCAGCTTCGTTATCAAGAGTCAGAAAGGGTTCGAAATGAAGGAAAAGGTTTTCAGCAGTAAAGTAATACTTCGCCACTGAACCAGCCTTGGAATTATCCTCGGAATGAGAAATCCACTCGTTGATCAACTGAATCGAGTTGCAGGTGAGTTGCATCACACCTCGGGGACTAGGCAGAGAAAAGAGGATTCTAAGGAGTAAAGGGTTAGATGGTTGATAGAATGGGGGAATCAACCCAGCAAAAATCTGATGGGTCGTGACTAAAAGCCTATCCTCGCCACACTGGTATTTTTCAACCAACTCTGGGGTCAGCCGGCCGCCGGGAGCATCAACGGCCCTTATGCCAAAGGAATCGGATTTAAAACCTAAATTCCTCATCTTGGAGATAAGAGCCTCGATTTTAGACGGAGAAGCCATAAGAAAGAAAAGAGAGCAAGAAGGAGTAAAACAGGAGTATCGCCGGCACCGGAAGTTGCAGAAGTGGGAAAAGACTTGTCTTTAGAGGATGTAGGCAAAACAAGGTAAGGGGTAACGAAGAATTTCGCTGAAGGAGCACTTGATCAAAAGATTGATCTTAGGGTTTTCGGAAGGACAAAGAAGCCGGAGCCAGAGAATAAGAGTCCGAAAAGACTAAAGTTTTTTAGAGGGAGAAAATAAAACTTAAATAGTATAGGGAAACCGGCGCTACCGGTTGGAAGGTCAAAAGGTAGCTAGAATCTCGGGAACATGCAGAACGTGTCATAAAAACGTCACTCAAGCACATAGTGGGGCACGTGTCACGAAGATGATACCGAAGTAAAAATTTCCTTCCCGAGCATCTTCGATACTAGGAAAGGAAATAGGCAAATTGTAGGGGTGTAAAGCTAACAAGACCCTCATCATTCCCTCGATAAAGGAGCGCCCAAAGGGAGGCTAAGCTTGAAGCACTAAATGATAACTCGTGACACAACATAAAGGAAGGGAGATGCCGAAAGGACAACGAAGAATCGGGCACCATCGAGGGAGAAAGCACCCCGAGATATTGAGAAATTCTGAAATAACAGTTGGCATCGAAGACAAAGCTCCAAGGATAACAAGATAGCTTCGAAGGCATTCCAAAAACCACCGACCTACTCGACAAACTCTAACGCCACCACGATTGTGTATTTTGTCTTATTAGCTGTAATCCACTTTCCACTCGGCCTATATAAGGCGAGCTCAATCTCCCTTGAAGGGGTTGGAATTTTTGGGATGGTGAAGTCTTGAGGCGTGTGAATGAGATTAGGTTAGTATCTCCTCAGGCCTCTAGGCTAAGCTTCTATGTATTATGTAGTCAGAGAAATACCAGTTTATAATACTTAGATCTTCATCTTGTCGTTTCTTATACGTATATATCTCGATATTGTTCTTATGAACCTCGGAATCCATTTCATTATGAGTAGTATAGTTTAAATCATCACTTGAATGTATGAATCTCATGGCTGTTAGGTGTAAAGTCTCTATGCAGATTTTATAGCAACACAAGAGCTCTTCATCCTCGACGAATGGTGGTGTCATCGTTGGCATAATGACATCTACCCTTACCACTCACTTATCATCTTTTCACAAAATCCGTTCAACCTTACCCAAAATTATTGAATCAAATACGGAGCCTACCCCGGCCAACGCAGTAGATTGTCGAACCGGTACACGCTCTTATCTAGAGGCCTTGATGTCTCCAAGTCCATCACCAGAGACCACGAAAACAACAATGATCAGTGATGCTCGAAGCCCGCAACGCGGAGATGAGAAAACAACTGTGCCCGGTGATATCCGACGATTGCACGCACCTGATCATATAGGAAAGGTGGAGGAAAACGAGAGTCACCCAACTTGATATGTCACTACCAAGGAACTAGAAAGACTCTTGCAAGTATACGGAAGAAAGACGAAGCCAGGGCCGGTCTATCAGTATCAATCCCCTTATTCAAGCAAAGTACAAAAAACTCCCCTGCCGTGTAGATACGTCTCCCATGTGTTTTCAAAGTACGACGGAAAGGGGAATGCACGTGAACACATATCTCGGTTTGCAAATCGTTGGGAGAACACGGACGCGATCATGGTCTACGGCTCAAGGAACTTTCCAAATCCCTAACGGGAAAGGCTTACACCTGGTACAGCAACATTCCTCCCAACAACATTGCAACATGGGGGGAAATGGTGAACGCTTTCTATAAGAAGTATTTCTTTGTCGACGAAGGAATGACACTGTCAGATCTAGGCAGAACCGTCCAGAACAACAGGGAACATCTTGATGATTATGTGAAGAGGTTCAGAGTTCGAGCACTCGACTGCCACGACACAACTGTAACCGAAGCACAGTTAGTAGATTTATGCATAAACGGCATGTTGCCAGTTTATCGTGCACTTTTGGAGAATCTACACTTTCAAATGTTTTCCGAATTACATGGAGCGGTCAAAAGATCAGCAACGAAGGCCCGAGCCCTCCTGGAAACAACAAACACTGAATTGTGTTCCTTTCGTCCTCGACAACGCCCTAGGAACATCTTGGTCCAGACCATATTAGAAGAAGGGAAGAGAAAAGCTTCGACCACGGTGGAATACCAACCCAAGCGCACGCTCCAGAAGCCAAGGACATCGTCGTCACATGGAGAATCAGTTAAGCTACCGAATTTCCCCTGCTCCATAGCAGAAGTGATACGGGTGTATCCTTCTTGCTTTAGGAATTTAGTTAACCTCAAGTTAATTGAGAGAAGAACTCTATTTAGGAAAGGAATTTCAAATAGAGAAGGATTCTTTTAAGGAATGAATCCTAGACAATGTAATTGTTAGGGCATTGTCCGGTCAAACCCACTAGCGTTGGTATGTCAAGCTAGTTGTCAGTTTTAGGTGTCAAAACTCAATTCTTGATTTAGCCTACTAGAGTTTAGATTTCGGAATTGGGATATAGACAAAGTAGTAGAGACCTTGAAGACGAAGACTGTGAAGACAAAGAAGACATCAATTATTCTTCATCGATAAAAGGTTAGTAGGAGTTATGACTTTATGGATATTCTTCTATTTCTACTTTCTCTATTCTTTCGAAATAGTCGACTACTTTAGTAGTGATAATAGCGATTGAGATCGTATTCTTGTGTAACGTGGCCTTGTGTCATGACCAGTATTTGATCCCACAAATTACTGTGAGTACAAGAATATATGAGACAGATTCGGTGCCATGTGTCCATTACAATGGTTTGCTTGCAAACTGTTAGTTGGATATGGATGAATCTAAAGGAGTACTCTTGAGCAAAGAGTCCATGGACCACAGCTGAGGACGTTCTCACGTCTAAGTTCTGGCTCAGCCCAGTACTTCCAGCGGAATCCAGATTTGACGAAATCTGACAGGTGGACGGTTCCCGAACCGGTTCGCAAAACAGAAACTCGGAATTCTTCTGAGTTCGAAGTGTTGAACATTTCGCGAACCAGTACGCGAACCTGAATGTCGGTCATTCTGCCTGGTGTCAGATTTAGTGAATATTCTCCTAGAATTTCACTATGAGTCAAATTCCAAAACTCCTTTATCTCTTAGATGGACTTGGTTATACAGAATATCTTTTGTGTTCCATCTAACGATCCTCAATGAGTCAATAAGATAAGATTATCTCTGGTCTGTTGGATTTCTATCTTGAAGTGTTTTTGAGCTAACAAAACACTTGGCAGATAACTCTAAAAAGAATTCCAATTGAGATTAATCTCTATTACTTGGTTGTCAAGTTTAGGGTTTCCCTAACTTGTGGGACAAGTAATTGATTGCTTTATTCCAAAGCAACCTATCTTATTGAGTGCTATAAATAGAGGTGTCTA
>JAJJMA010332477.1:10109-66578 GCA_023529015.1 Papaver nudicaule
AAACGTGTCCTTTAGTTTCGAAAATATCCTTAAGGTATTATTACTTCAAATTGTTAGGGCATTGTCCGGTCAAACCCACTAGCGTTGGTATGTCAAGCGAGAATTAAATTAAGGTTCCCAAATCAAGTTTCCATATAGCGAAACCAAAGTAAGGTTTCGAAATCTAGATTTTGTTTAACAAAACCTTGGTAAAGGTTTCGAAACAAGAAAAACATATTGGAGTTATCACAAATGTTTGGTGTCGAACTTGAGAGTCCATGTGGTCAAGCGCAGGTTATATTTCCCGGTTTACATAAACCTTTAGGAAACCCCAGGGTCTTTTCTATCCTTTAGAACTCACATGGTCAAGATTCATTGATCTTGATTCTCAAGTCACTGTTAGCCAGCAAACATAGTTTCAAACTCATGTTGTCTCATTGGTTACAATATTTAAGTTTCAGACCAATAGCTCACGGATATGAAAACCAGATTATGGTTTCGAAATGAACGTTTAGTTTTACCAAAACCTACATGAGGTTTCGAACATTGAAAATCCATAAGATGAGATAACAAGAATATGGTTTCGGAATCCAGAAGTTTAATATGGCATATGAGATGTTCATATACATAATCAAATAAATGATTCAGAACTTCAGTATTCAGAGCCAAACCAAGACGTGGCATTCGATGCTCAAAACAACAGTATATCGAGTCTACACAACATAAGTGTGAGTCACGATCTCACTTACATTTAGCTCATACAAGTATTTGCTAATCAATCCGACAGAGTCATACTAGGTAAGTAGAGACACAATACTGTGATGTATTAAATCTCGTAGTACTACCGAGACAACATCACACTGTTATATCCAGCTCGAAGGGTTTAGGAAAAACCTTATATTACTTAGAGATGGAAAAGAAAAGAAAGCTCTAAGCAATATGGAACGTCATAACTTCAACAACAATATCGCAAGCGATAAAATGAAGTTATATCTTAAGACACACCGATCACAAGTGATCAAGTCATAACGTAAAGCTCAAGTAGAGAGTTATGTTTTTGTATTTTGTAGCACAAGTGTAAAAGATAATGGAATCGCGTTATTTAGATTCACTAACCTCTTGAACGATGAAGCCGGATGTCTTCGTTTGATCTTCAGTCTTCCTTAACTCTTCAAGTAGTGATTCTAAATCCTACCAAAATCTTCCACAACCTAAAGCTAACTCACTCATGACTTTACCTAATGTGTGTTGTTTAGCGGTCGAGTTTTGATCACTAAATTTGACAACTAAGCTTGACATATCAACACTTAGTGAGGTTGACCGAGCCATGCTCTAACAGTCTAAGTTAGGTAAGGAACGATTGAAGAGGGAAGGTATGAAATTGAAGCCATTGAGATATGAACAGTTTTATATACTCAGTCAGATTGGTGCCGACGTCTTTCGTCTTGATTTACCACCTTACCTAGGAAAGTACTCGGTTAATGATGCCGAATACTTGAAATTGTTCGAGCCGCGTGTTTGTTTAAGAAGAATCATTCAGGGAAGATTGCATTAAGGAGTGAATAATGGCCAAGATACGTTAAGGAGAGAAGAAGACTTTCCTAGTTAGACATTAAGGTCAAGTTCCAAGCAAAGCGAGATGGTTCAAGTGGGAGATAGAGACTCACGAGTTCTCTAATCTCAAGTTCTAACTTTCACAAGAGTTCAAGTTCTTAAAGGGTGGGACCATTATACAGGTGTATCCTTCTTGCTTTAGGAAGTTAGTTAACCTCAAGTTAATTGAGGGTAGAATTCTATTTAGGAAAGAAATTCCAAATAGAAAAGGATTCTTTTAAAGAAGGAATCCTAAACAAGGTAATATTTCCTAAATAAGGAAATATATTCCTAAGAGGTTTGGGACAACCAAACCACTATAAATAGGGGTGCCTAGTTCATAACTAAGACACTCAGATTTCTCGAGAGAGATCTCTAGTCACTCAGATTTCTCGAGAGAGAGATCTAGTCACTCAGGGTTTCTACACCTTGAGAGGAAGCTTGTGAGGTAATCACTAGAGGTGTTGCAAAAGCAAGCTTAGCAAACAATTTAGGGTTTAAATTGTTTAGAGAGATTGTGAGCGTGAAAGAGAGAATTGTAATTGTTTTCTTGTTCATAATCTAGAGAAGATAATTTATTCGAATTTGTTCTCGTGTTTTCCTATTTTCGTCTATTGTTATTATGAATTCCGCCCTAATAGCTCTAGTCTCCGAGAGTATAGATATCACACGTATCAAGAAGTGATTGGATGGCTGGAAACGTGGGTACGAAGTGGAAAGGTTAAGCTACCACACGTACACAAACAACCTACATACGAAAAGAAAGCAGACCCCAAGTATTGCCACTTCCACAGATTCGTTCACCATCCCACTAGTAACTGTTATAGTTTAAGGTGGATCTTCAAGAAGAAAACAGAAGCGGGAGAATTCTCGAAGACATGGGACTTGAAGAACACCGCTGGAGACTACGTCGCGGGTTTCACTATACAAGAGAAGCATGTGGGGTAGGAAGCTGTGTCACTGGTGGAGGACCTCTGTGAGTTACTACATTTTTCTAAAGATCAACGAATGAATGCGAAAAAGAGGGGATACCGAGATACACCAATGTGCTCCTATGTCGCTTGGCTCCCTCAGAAACCTACGTACTTGATTCCCCTAGCTGACGTCCTTTACATGCCTAGGAGTTGATCCACTCCCTTCGTGAAGACTAGCGCTACCATGCCTCTAACAGGACGCCTAAAAGTATCCAAGTAATTAAACGAAAATACGATTGTGATGTCCTTTAGACTTAATGTAACTGACTAAAATCCCAAGGGTTAGATCTTAGACAGTACACCCAAATATCATACTCCAATATACACAGAATCATGCATAAACATTCATAGAATCATGGATATAGAAGATAATAAAGAGTTAAGGGATAGAGATACTTGACAGAGATTTTACTTGGTTCGCCCTCATAAGTGAGGACTACATCCAAGGGGTTTCACTAACATAAGTATCATTACAATTCTCTCACCTTGCTTATCTTCTAAGTATGATCTCTCAATAAGAACCCTAATCTCAGCCTTGGGCTAAGGAGAGCAAGTAAGATACTTTTCCCCTCTCTAGACCAAATCAAGATGTGTCCAACCCCTTTTCCAATAGGTTTACTCGCTATTTATAGACTCTTACATTATGGATTATAACTAACAAAGACAGATACATTACTGACACTTATTTGTCTTCACTCGCCGACACTCATACGTCGGCGACCTTACTTTCTATTTTACTAACATTGGCGATCGGATCTTCTATGGATAAGGATTGCTGACGCAGGTTCCACTGAGTCAACGAGTCAACCTGACAATATATCCGTTCTGACTCCTCTTTAATGCCCAACCACTTCTCAACTACTAGAGATGACGTGTCCTTCCTCGTTGTTCCATCCTTCGTTGTATTCTTTCGCTCTTCTATCTCTCGTCGTGCTATACTTTCTTATATCGGGCTTATATGTCGCTAAAACCCTTGGTTGCTGATTTCGTGCTTCTCCGCAGTATCATTCTTGTACAACCTCCCCTTTAAGATGCTTTACAAAGCGAAGGTATTTTCTACCCTTACATTTTGCCTCTTTCATCTCCAAGAACTTTAGTCGCCGGGATGAAATTTCCTTGGTTCGCCGAAAATACTGAGCGGTTTCTTCTCCACCTGTCATCTTTTGGCCACGTTCTTGTCATGCATTGGTTGCTTTATCATTCGAACGGATGACATGTGGTACCTGTTCAACTCTCCTTTCTGCTATAAAAAACGGTTCTCTCTCCGAATTAGTCATTTTCCTTCAGTTTCTTCTTCTTTCTCTTTCAGTTTTCCAGAGCTCTAAAACCCTAGCCGTCCGCCACTGAGTTGCTTTCTGGTTTCATTCTTCTCAGATCCACTCTCAATCCATCACCATCTTCTTTCCAAATCCCTTTTGATTAGTTCTGCACTCGGTTACCCCTTTTTGGCTGGTTTTCATCAATCTTTCCTTCCTCTTTTCTCGTTGCTGCGATAATCCGGCGAGTTCTTGTTCTCCGATCACCTTAAAACTGCTCTAATGGCATCTTCTGTTCAAGTCCCAAAACCTACCAAATCCAAGGGCACCGGGAAACCTCCCAAATCCAAGAGCACCGGGCAAAAAAGAGTCGATTGGAAGGATTGGCCTAATTACTGCTCCTCTGCTGGAGTAGATTACATCCACCCCAAAATATCCGTTCTTCCCGGCACTCCAGAGGTCTCTACCTTAATGACCATCGAAGATATACGCCATTCAAAGATTAACGATACTTGGGCTGTAGTTGCTTTTGTCCAACTGAAAGCAGGACTAAAGTTCCCTCTCTACAACCCCCACAACACCTTCATCGTCGATCTTCTCAAGGCAATAAACATGAGTCCTTTTCATCTGATCAACAATGCTATCAGGGTTATGACAGGGTGGAGTAAACTTCGAGAGGGCAAAACCGACTATCCTTCCATCGCCAATCTCAAGGCTCACGATCCTTCGGAGTACACTGTGAAGAAGTTTCTCGAACAATATCATGTGGCTCCTTGTACTCGAAAGACCGAACCTTGGGCTACCAGATTTACTCCCAAGAAGAATCTCGAGCTAGATAATCTTCTCCTCGGCGATGTAGAATTTACTAGCACCGAAGAAATCGCTACTGTTCGCCATAGTAATGAGAGTGGCTTCTCCAATCTACCTTATGTCGTCGAAGGACCTTGGTTAAAAGGTTGGATGGATGAGAACAAGACCGTCGTTCGTGAGAACTTCCCCGAAGAACATTCTTATCTCGCCAAACACACTTTCTGGAAGGTAGTTTGGCCCGACGAGGGTAAATATGCTAAGGATGAACAGGGTAACTTTCTTAGAAATCCTGATTTGAGTTTTGTCAAAATTCACCCTTCAGCTACTACCTCCACTGCTGGGACCAAAAGAAGTCGAGGAGCGACCGATGGCTCAACTCAGGTAACAAACACCCTCTTTGTCTTTAAATATATGTATATATTTGCCTCTGTTTGTTTCGTGAGTTGAAGTGACATGGGTGAAACTTGACTTATAGCCTCCCCCAAAGAAAAGGCCAACTGCCGCCGAACGAGAAGAGAGAATCTGTCGACTTTCCTCAACGAAACTTCCAGATCCAAATCTTTCTTCCGAGAAGGTCGCCTATCAAACTGTGGATGACTCGTCTAGGTCCGCTGAGGTTGAGGTGCCCGAGAGGCCTCTGGAAAATGGTGCTCACGGGGTGACTCAGAACATCGAGAAAACCCTTACTCCTGAAGAACTTCTAAGCCATGATACCGAGATACTCGACATTTCTGGCGATCATGACAAGAATAAGCCAGTTTCTCCTCTGATCCAGCAAGAAGTACTACTACTCGCTAAACCTCTTTCTCTTCTGTTCTTGAGCCACATCTTTCTGGTCTGGTCGTTCTTGATAGGTTGCCTCGACACCCTTCTACTCCCTATTCTAGAGGTCCCGGAAAAGAACTCGTCCATGTTTCTAACTTACTCGCCGATTCTTTTGATAAGCTTAGTATAGCAGAAGACTGTAAGGATCCTGAGTTTTTTGAGGTGTTGGCTAAGTATAGTCGTCCTGGGTTTGTTCATCATCCTGACTTCCACAAGGCGGCTTCCATCATATCCTATCAAGAACATTTCAATCTTCTAAACATGGTACGCATTTTAGTTTACTCATGCCATTTGGTTATAACTTGATATAATGCTCTGAGCATCTTTTTTCAGCATTTCCATCATACTTTAAGTCTTGCTTCGACGAACGAAGGTCTTGAAAGAGAAATCATTAATCTTAATAATAAGATTCGCGAATTTGAACGAGATACTTCAACCAAGGGTAAGGAGGTTGAAAGATTGAAGAACGAGCTTAGGAAGCGGAGCCTGCAAGTGACATCTCAACAGAGTAAGTAATACTTGAGTTATTATTATTATACTTCAGCAATATTTAGCTTCTTCGTTCTCCGACCCTTAGATTTCCTGCCTTCCAAGGTTGCCATTTCTCCGATGACGGTAGGCTTAGGCGAGCTGAGTCCGAAATTGAAAGACTTAGTAGTAACAACATTAAGCAATGTAATCAGTTATTTGGTTTCCATAAAGACCTTAAGTGGTGTCGTCGAGAACTGAACCAGAACAATGATATTATACGAAATCTTTGTCACACTTATCAAGCTACTCGATCGGAATTAGGCTGGATTACTAGCCAGCGTGATGATGCACTTCGCCGAGAGAAATTGGCTATTACTGCCAGAAAGGAAGCCGGGATTAATCATACGCGAGCTACCTCCTTATGGCGAGAAGAAAAATCTAGGGTCGACAACCTAGCTTCCCAAGTTGTTCATTTAAGCACTGAGAAGGAAACAGCTGAATTCCAAATTCAACGTTGGAAAGACGCCGCGGCGAGGCAAGAAACCCTGGCCATCAAATTATATCAACAATGCTACACGCAACAACAACAGATAAACCAAATGTTAGGCCCTTGCGCCGATCAAAATTTTGAATTTCATATGTCCCAATTTAGGGAAGCTCAAGAGGGTGCGCGAGCTTATGTCCGCGACTTAGAAGGTAGTTGTTTAGGGTATACCCACAACTCCCAAATTTATTTTTCCTTTCCTTTCTCTGACTGCATATATATCTCCTTGTCTATCTTCAGCTCAAATTCAAGGTTTAAAGGAGGAGATAGGTCGCCACAACGATACCATCAAGGGTTTTCAAGGTTGTGAAGAGAAGATCAATGAGCTTTCCAGCAAGCTTAAGGATCATGAATCCTGCCCTGGTAAGATTAGCGAGCTGTCTCTAAAGCTCCAAGATCACCTCAAGTGCGAAGCTGAGCTTAAATCCTGTGCTGCTAAGATCCAAGAGCTCGAGGAAGTCCGTGACCGCCTCCAAATTGAGTTAGCAGAAGCTAAAGATGATCTTCAAGAACAAGAGAAGCAATTTGATGAAGATGTAATCAAGGCTGCTTTCATCGGCGCTCAGAATTTCGCCAACAAGTTATGTCCTGAAAATATATAACCTTGTTGTACCTTCTGCTTATGTTCGTCAACCTCCAGAGCAACTCAGCGAAAAGGCCCAACAAGAAAAATGCGAGTTGCAAGAAGAGGAAGTTGAAGAAGAAGAGAATGAAGAAGAAGATGAAGAAGATCATGAGGAAGAGGAAGAACAAGAGAGTGAAGAAGAAGAAACTGTTGATGATGGCGAGCATGAAGATAAACAAGAAGACACGGAGAAAAGTGCTGGCAAGGTTGAGCAAGTTATGCCTGCTGATCAGAGTGTAACCCAGGAGGATGCCTCTACTAGCAACAATGCCCCCGCAAAAATTGACACCATAACTCCTCAAGGAGATGCCTCTGTTAGTGTTACCCATCAAGGATATCTTTTTTTTTTACCGCTTTTGTATTTTGTTTCAGCGCACTAAGATTTTCGTAGTTAATCACTCTTTTCTTGCTTGTCAGACTTTGTATGTGGACATCACTTCTTTTGGTTACCTAAGAAATGAAAACTTTACATTTTGTCACTTCCAAGCATCTTGGTCTCCGTTCTTATCTTCAGAGACTTAACCTATTATTGAGTGAAGTCCATTGCCTGTACCGCCAACAATTTCATTCAGAGCCTAGAGTAGCACGCCCTTCGCAATGTTACTTGTGCCCGTCGGCGATCCTATTATAAGTATCTGGGTCGCCCAGTAGTCTAATTACACAAAGGCTTTCGCTTATGATGCTACATAGTGGCTTTCGCTGTAGGGTCTTATTCTCCAAATACTTACAGACCAACAAGTAACGCGAGTGGACTGACAGCTAGCCTGGGTCGGACTTACCATACAGGGAGGTTGTTCACTCAATAAAATAGGTAAGTCGTTATGTCTTAAGTGAGAGCCTTTAGCTCTAACTAACTTTTATAATCATGACATTATGCCTTTATAGATGGCGCTTGGCCTTAACACCCCTGATCAGGATTTTGTTTTAGGGCTTTGCCTCAGTATATTATACTTAGTTTTCTTGATAAGACCTTTCTTTGGTCTATAGCTTTTTTAGCTTTGTAAATATCGACGAAGCCTTTTGGCTTTGATATCGGCGCAGTTAAAACAGTCGGCGAAAATTAAATGACACAATAGTTTGTTAACGGGGTTTGGCGCATAATAGCAAACCTACGTCCCCGGATCTTATTCGCTTTTGTTTTACATAAGCTAATAAGATTTCTTGGGTATTATGCCCTCCCAAGACTTCGGATATTTACATTGTCTTCATTAAGGATAATACTTTTTGATGAATTTGGCGTTCCAAGGATGTTCTAGCTCTACGCCATGCTCATCAATCAGCACATATGCTCCACTCCCCGCTACTCTTTTGACTACATATGGACCTTCCCATACTGGTTCTAACTTCCTGCATCCTTTTCGCTGGGGGGAGGGATTTCTCGCAAGACCAGCTCACCAGGTTGATATTCTCTGGGGATAACTCGTTTATTGTATTCACGAGAAAGTCGCCGATGATAGTTCTCCATGTGCGTAAGGGCGATCAATCGCTGTTCTTCTAGATCATCCAGCTTTGCTTGAATTAAATCTGTGTTTAAGTTCTTCTACCAAGCCTCATGCTTCGTTGTTGGTAAAATTACTTCAGAAGGAAGTACTGCCTCAACGCCGAAGGTAAGTAAGAAGGGAGAAGCCCCTGTTGCCTCTCTAACAGTGGTTCTATAGGACCACAGAACATTGTGTAGATGCTCACACCATGCTCCCTTATGTGGTTCCACTCTTTTCTTCAATCCCATTCCAATAGTTTTGTTTGTAGCTTCTGCTTGTCCATTGCTCTGGGGGGTACAATGGGGTTGATTTTCCTAGCTTGACACTATAAGTAGCAAGTAATTTTCTAATATTATCGCCGAGGAGTTGCTGGTACCCCGAACCTGCAAAATATATTTTCCCACACGGATGTGAATACTTGTTGCCCAGTTTTCTTCCTGATCGCTTTGGCTTCACACCACTTGGTAAAGTAATCAGTCGCTACTATTATGTATTTCCTTTGTCCAGATCCTGTAGTCAGCGGTCCTATAATGCCAATGCCTTACTTGGCGAAGGGCTATGGGCTTAGTACTGAGTTTAATGATGTTGCCGGCACCTTGATTCTTCTTCCATAAATCTGAAATTTTTTTGCATCGACGAACATATTCTTTAGCATCGCCATTCATCCATGGCCAGTAGTAACCTTGCATTTTCACTTTCAGAGCTAGAGCTCGCTGACCGCTATGATTTCCACAGTCACTCTCATGGATTGATTCTAACAGCTTCTTGCCTTCGTCTCTCGACACACATCTTAATAATGGTCCAGAGAAAGATCTGCGGTATAGGATACCATCTCTAAGTTCATAGTTCGCCGACCTGCTGATCACTTCATGAGCTAAAATATGCTTCCCTGGTAATGTAAGGTGATCCAGATAATATCGTATCGGCGTTTTCCAATCCGTTTCTGCTGATTCTTTAGTGTCTGTTGCCAATACCTCCCTTTGTTCTCGCTCGTCCACAAAGGATTGTTTTACTCGCTCAATAGCAATTGAAGTAACGTCAGGATTTGTCATCATTGATGAAATAAAGGCCAAAGCATCGGCGTGCCTATTATCCTTTCTGCAGATGTGCCGAAACTTGATACCAGGAATCTCCTGAGCATACTCCCTAGCAAGTTTGAGGTACTTCTGTAGAGAAGCATCAACTGCTTGATATCGCCCGGAAATTTGGCGAATCACAAGCTGAGAATCACTTGTCAGTCTAACATCACTGATACCCATCTCAATGATCATTCTCATGGCATGGGTGACTGCCTCGTATTCTGCCTCATTATTAGTCGCCGGGAACTCCAACCTTAGCGAGTGTACTATTCTGGCTCCTTTCGGAGAGGTAAAAATAATTCCCATCCCTTTTCCTTCTTTATTTGACGATCCATTTACATACACTTCCCAACTTGTAGGACTGCATTTTAGCAACTCCGACATCTCATTTTCCCGTTCATCTAATGAGAACGGTATTTCTTTTATTTCTTCTTCTTCTTCAATTGGAAAGTCAGCGAGGAAATCTGCAATGACTTGAGACCGCTGAGCTGTACGTATTTCATACTGGACGTCGAACTGTTCAATTTGAGTGTTCCATTTAGCGATCTGTCCTACTCTTTGAGAACTGTGCAAGATTGACTCTATAGGAGTCTTGGTCAGAACAGTGATAGGATGAGCATGAAAGTATGGGCGCAGTCGCTGGGATGCGAAAACTAGTGCTAAAATTAGTTGCTCAATTTTGGTGTAATTATTTTCTGCTCCTTGTAATGTTCTGCTGATATAATATATAGGTGTCTCCCCGCCTTTCGTCCTCACAAGGACAACACTGATTGCTACTGTTGTTGCGGCGAGATACACTCTTAGTTCCTCGCCGTGCTCTGCTAGTTGAATTGTTGGGAGAGTGGCGAGGTACTTTTTAATGCCTTGAAATGCAGCTTCGTGTGCTTCAGTCCAGTTAAACTTTTCGCCTTTCTTTAATGTTTGGAAAAATAGCTTGCATTTGTCGGAGAACCTTGAGATGAACCTTTTGAGTGAAGCTAATGTTCCGTTAAGTCGCATAACATCTTTTACCGTCACCGGCGAAGGCATATCTATGATTGCCTTGATCTTTGCTTGGTCGGCTTCTACTCCATTCTTTGTGACAACATATCCTAAGAACTTCCCAGAAGTCACTCCAAAAACACACTTCGCCGGATTTATCTTCAGTTTAGTGGTACGCATGTGATCGAATATTTCTCTAAGGTCTTGGATGTGAGTTCGCTTTATTTTGCTCTTCACTAGCATGTCGTCAACATAAACCTCCATCGTTTTGCCAATCCATTTCTCAAACATTTTCTGGGCCATCTCTTGATACGTGGCGCCGACATTCTTCAGTCCAAAGGGCATCCGAGTATAACAAAACAATCCTTTAGTGGAGAAGAAGGCTGTATGTTTCTGGTCCTCCTCCGCCAAAGTTATTTGGTTATATCCCGAGTAACCATCCATAAATGATAGTAACTCATGGCCTGACGTGGCGTCTACTGTTTGATCGATACTTGGCAGCGGGAAACTATTCTTTGGGCACGCCCTATTGAGGTCGCTGAAGTCAATGCAGATTCGCACTCCCTTGCTCTTCTTTGGTACCACCACCATATTCGCTATCCACTGAGGATATTGCACTGGCCTTATGATACCAGACGCCCTCATCTTATCAATCTCTGCTTCTACTGCTTCTTTGTAGGCTGGCGCCAATTTCCTTATCCTTTGCTTGAAAGGCCTAATCTTTGGGTCAATGTCTAGTTTATGACATGCTAATGCTGGATCAATGCCTGGTATTTCATTCATTACCCAAGCAAAGACATCAACATACTCCTTAAGTAGTGCCTGCAGTTTCGCCGATTTATCTTCATTTAACAGAGTGCCAATCTTCACCATTTTTGGATCATTCTCCTCGCCGATGTTTATATCTCTGGTAGGTTCCACCGCCGTAAAATGTAATTCTGGTTCTCCCATCGGCGATGGTTCCTTTAATTGCTATAATGCCTTCCCATCAGGTTTCGCCGAATCTTCTACTGAGTTTACCGAATGCGCATATTTTGATGGGTCGGCGAGGAAGTCTTGAATCTCCTGCTCCTTTAAGGCTTCTCTACCTTGATTCTTTCTTTCAATAATTCTGGCTTTCCTATTTTTGCGCATTTGTATGTCCGCCACATTGCAAGCTTTTGCCACTGCTAAATCACCCACATACTCGACGACTCCTTTAGGTGTTGGAAACCTTAAACGCTGATGATAAGTAGAGGGTACTCCTTTCAGGCTGTGCAACCATGGTCTTCCCAGGATTGCTGCATACGACGAATCAACGTCTACGATACAAAGGGTAGTATCCAAAGTCAAGTCGTCACAGGTGACAATCTTGAACTCAATTTCTCCTTTTGGCTTATAAGCAATCCCATTGAATCCGTAAATGTTGTACAATGAAACTGTTGGCGAAGGGATTTCTGAGTCTTCCGCTTTCATTGCCTCATATGCAGAGTTAAAAAGAATGTCTACCGAACTGCCTGGATCGATAAGGACTTTAGGTAATTTGAATTTTCCCATTTGAATAGTAAGGACCAAAGGATTATTATGGTTCCTTCCTTCTGGTGGTATCTCATCGGCGGAGAAACCTACACAAGCTTTCATCCAATCTAACAGCGGTTCTTGTTTGACGGCGACGCTACAAATTTCGTTTCCCATCCTATCTCGCTTATGCACTCTGGAAAAATTGTTGTGGAACTCGTCTATGGTGATCTTCGAATGCACAATGGAGAAGCAATCCAACTCCAACAAGTCACGTTCGACCTTGACTTCAAACACATTTGGAGCTTGAATATCTTGAATTGGGTGAACCATGAGTGATGGCGGTGGTGGTAACTCAAGAAAATCTTGGAATTTTCCCAAACGAATAAATCTGTGAACTTCCTGCTGGACACCAGTACAATTTTCTGTTGAATGGCCATGGAATAAATGGAACTGGCAAAAGGAATTAGTATTAGTGGGTAGAACCCTGGGATTTCCTCTGTTGTAAGGATAACAAATATCGTCTCTACAATTTGAGTTCTCGATCTGGCCCCATGCATCAGTATAGGATATACGAAGTTTCGGAAGTGTAGCGTCCTGAAAGGTCTGCTGGTTGCCTCTACCGTGTTTTCTATTGTCGTCGTTGTATCTTCTATCGCCATTTCCATTTCGTCGATTGTCACGTCCACTTCTACCATCATTTCTTCCTCTATTATCTTGCATATCACTGCTATCATAGTTTCCTCGCTTTTGAGAATTCCAATGTTGATCGGCGGTTACTTGATGTTGTTGTTTCACGGTTTCTGGTACCACTATCGCCGAAGAAGGAGCTTTCGCTAATCTCTGCTGCTCTGCCTTATGCCATTCTCTTTTGATGTCTTCTTGCTCTTCGAGGGAGTAACTATTGATTGAGTGAATCTTTTTTACTCGTTCTCTTTTTTGACGAAGTTCTTCCTCCTGAATTTCTTCATAATTCATCCATTCATTTTGTTTTGCTCTCATAGCTTTCATATCTTTTGGTGCATCCCAAAATAAGCTCTTGTCCATAAGATCTGATGTTTCCATAGAGTTAATAAATGCCCGGATTTTATCTTTGTCAGACACCGCTGACCCTACTTCGCTACAAAGCTTTCATCATCGCTGGATTAAACTTCTATATGTCTCCGAGGGTCGCTTATTGATATTAAATAGTCTTTCCACACCTGGGCGACTTCTATTATTCTGGATGTAAGTGCGCAAGAATTTTCCCTCCAGTTTGCCAAATGATCCAATTTTTCCTTCGGTCAACCCATCGAACCAAGCCAGAGCTTCATCTTTAAGGGTTGCAGGAAATGCCATGCACATTATTGGGTCTTAACCTACCCAAGCTGCCAAATCTCGCTTATAGCTTCTGATGTGCTGAGCTGGGTCCCCTTTTCCGTCAAAGATGGACGAGAACTTTGGCATGGTAAATCTAGTAGAGACATGACCATACGTGATACATTCTTTAAAGGGTGTCTTCTGTGCCTCAGAGAGTGCTGTGTCTAGTTTTGATTCCTTCGTTGATTCTGCCATCGCCGCTACTTTGTGCATTCCTTTGTCATCACGGCCTCCTGAATCATCAAAACCTTCATCATTCCTTTTAGGTATGTCTTTTCTTCTGCCCCTCTCATCGTACTTCGCCGACGAGTCTGATATATCTATGATGTTGTCTCTGCTTCGAGTAGATCTGCTTCTTTCAGAACCGCGAGTGGTGCGCGACTGAGATGTGTGACTCTTGCTTTGTTTCATTTTTCTGTTTTCCGCCATCAACTCTCTATGGCTCTGCAAAACAGTCTCCATTTGCAATTGCATCTGCATTTGAGCTGATTGCCGGTTGTTCGCCTCAAGGATCTGCTTTAACAAAGTTTCTGTAGTATTAGTGGATCCTGCATTATCTTGTACCACCACCGGACGAGCTAAAGTTGTGCCAGGTGCAACTGCCGTGCCACTGCCATTAGTGACCTGATGAACATCTTCTGGGAGAATAGGCTCGGCGACAGCTTCTGGAGTTACCACCATTACATTAGGTGTTTCCCCGACGTTACCTTGCATTGCATCTGCAGCTGTTACACCACCTCCATTAACATTATGAGTTATGCCCACAGCATTGGAAGATTCGTCGATGTTCCTTTGAGTTGTTTTGTTGCCATTTGCTGCATTGCCGACAGTGCCCATGTTTGCTTCTCTGCCGACCCTCTGTAGTAGCATGCTGGGTTCACCTGTTGCTTCTGCATTCTCCAAGTGGGTGATATCTTCTATCAAGACTTCGTCCTGATGGAGCTGTTGCTGTACGGGTTGTCGCCGGGATGAACTCGCTAGAAAAGGACTCGCCAAACTTGTTGGTTCTGATGCTCTAATCCTGGTGTTGTGTCTACTGGGGAATACCAATGGTGTAGGAATGGGATACAATGGAGGTCTACCCGCTGGAGCTCTGCTGCTCTTACCCCTAGAACCCATTCGCCGAAAGGCTGTAAAAGAAAACAACACACTTCCTGACAGTATTGCTCTGTTAGTACCGTGGGTAAATGCCAAACAGGTTAGTGGAGGTAGTTGGACAACTTTTCAGAATGTTATTAAGGAAATGACAAAACTGCAGACCTAACTGAAAGTACGCACAAACGATGACCTAAGCATGACAGAAAGGACTAGTTTGGTAATTTTATATGTATTTGCAAAAGATACAAACTGCAAACATCCAATATGGTTGAAGAATTTCGATCAAAGACGGTGTACGGCGATAATTTTGAAAAGTTTAAAAACATTTTAACATATGGACTCATTGAAGCTACCCAGAAGCATTGTACTAATCATATCATGTCTATGAATATAAGGACCTAAAAACAGACCCCGAAAGCTATTTGTAGTAACCATCAAATACATAAATAAGCATGACTTCGTCGGGAGATTATGCTTTTGAAAGGATCTACAATGTTATAATCTTCAAAATATACCTAAAATAGCATATGTTCTTAAAAAAAATCAATCATCCGTACGCCGAAGATTAAAACATACTAAAAAAATGGCATTTTTCTCAAACAAATGACCGCCGCACCACTTCATGTTATAAAAGTGAAATATGTGATTAAGTCTACAAGTTAGCATATGAGAAAACGAGGTTTTGAGTTTAAAATTTCCTCCTCAGCGAGAGCTTCTACCCAAAATAGCATTATAAGCTAAAGAACAGCCTTGTAAGCGAGGTTTTCAACAAGCGTAACATGATAAACATGGAAACAAGATGTATGTACACCTATAAGCGAGCATTTTTACCAGAAATAGTACTATGTATCAGAGAGTAACTATCACAGACTAAACTTCAACAATTACCATGAAAACAAGAGCACATATATGCTAATCTCTACCACTCACAATGGAAAACAAGGAAAAAACAAGTTCAAAACCTAATCTAGCGCCAAAATGTAACTGTCTAAAATCCCAAGGGTTAGATCTTAGACAGTACACCCAAATATCATACTTCAATATACACAGAATCATGCATAAACATTCATAGAATCATGGATATAGAAGATAATAAAGAGTTAAGGGATAGAGATACTTGACAGAGATTTTACTTGGTTCGCCCTCATAAGTGAGGACTACATCCAAGGGGTTTCACTAACATAAGTATCATTACAATTCTCTCACCTTGCTTATCTTCTAAGTATGATCTCTCAATAAGAACCCTAATCTTAGCATTGGGCTAAGGAGCGCAAGTAGGATACTTTTCCCCTCTCTAGACCAAATCAAGATGTGTCCAACCCCTTTTCCAATAGGTTTACTCGTTATTTATAGACTCTTACATTATGGATTACTGCTAATAAAGACAGATACATTACTGACACTTATTTGTCTTCACTCGCCGACACTCATACGTCGGCGACCTTACTTTCTATTTTACCAACATTGGCGATCGGATCTTCTATGGATAAGGATTGCTGACGCAGGTTCTACTGAGTCAACGAGTCAACCTGACAATATATCCATTCTGACTCCTCTTTAATGCCCAACCACTTCTCAACTACCAGAGATGACGTGTCCTTCCTCGTTGTTCCATCCTTCGCTGTATTCTTTCACTTTTCTATCTCTCGTCGTGCTATACTTTCTTATATCGGGCTTATATGTCGCTAAAACCCTTGGTTGCTGATTTCGTGCTTCTCCACAGTATCATCTTGTACAACCTCCCCTTTAAGATGCTTTACAGAGCGAAGGTATTTTCTACCCTTACACTTAAAGTCAAGGTTAATGGAAATCTGTTTTGTTGAATAAGGCTTATTGATCTAGCCTAAACAACTTTACCTCCTAACGCTTGACGAACTTAGTATAAAACCTAGTTCGTGAATCTGCGTTTGAGAACTTCTAGGGTTTATGATTCAAGATCTACCTTACGAAGTTTCTATCAAATCTTGGTCGTGATAAGATTGAAAATATTCAATCGACCCAAGATACAGGATCAGGAATTTTACTTCCGACCCGTGCTTCACGATCCTCAAGTGAAGTCTTTCAATAGTCGTAGTCCAAAAGGACTTCGAGATGACGACTAACCTTTATGCAAGGATACACATATGTGTAGAGGATTGAGATTGTATCTTGCAGAAGGTCATCTATTTATAGTGATCACCAAGGGAGGCTTTGCTTAAAGTTTAAGAAACTTTGAGTAGGGCTCAAGCAAGTTCCGGAACTAAGAAAGTCCATAGCTTGAATACCCGTTCTCAATCTTCTATTAACTTTGGACTAGGCCAACAGTTAAAGAAGACTCAACCTTGATTTGAAGGTTTGCGACTTCTTGTCCAAATCATGTTTGAACATCGCTTGCGACTTCTGGTCCAAATAATTGTCTGAACATCGCTTAGATTAAGTAGTTGAATTTCATGGGCCAAGTAATGACAAGTCCGAGAACTAATCATGCCTAGACCGAAAACTTCAACATATGAAAGTTGGAAGTTTTCCCATGGCTTATATGTACGCGTTCATAGAGCTGTCAAAAAGAGTTCTGGAGAATTCAGGAGAAATCTGTGAACTCGTATGGGGAGTATCAATATTCTAATAAGAAAGTCACTTCTCTTGAGAACAGTTATGAGCAAGATTGTGAACTCATCTTACGTTATTACTTGAACATTGATTTGTGAGATCGTTCAGGTAAAACAATCAAAACAGGTTCATGAATTAAAAGTTGGTGGTGTACTTGGTATCCCCTCATTTTCAAGAAAGATAAACATATAATAAATGAGCTAGGCATCAACTTCATTATCATTCATGAGATTGTTGCTGGAAGTGTTCTTATTAGTGTTCAGCTTCTTGAATTCTTTGATAGTATCAAAGACCTCATGAGACCTCTTTTTAAGAAGCTCTTTGTGTTGTGTTTTCTTGAGATTTAGATCATTGGATACTTCTTCCAACTGAGATTTGAGTAATTCATTCTTTCTTAATGCCGCAACAAGATGTAAGTTTATAACTTCAAAGTCTTTCATAAAGTTGTAGACAATGTCAGCAACTTCTACTTCTTGATTTTCATAGGCGAAGTAGCAAGAAATAATGGGTTGAAACTCATGAAAGAGAGGAGGATCAACATCTTAATCGATAAGAGTTTTCTTCTTTATGCATTTTCTTTTTCTCCCAAAAAGTTAACATTACATATCCTTTTCCATGTTTTACACGACAAATCAAGGGAGATAACTTGAATATGTGACTTATCAAGTGTTTTAGTATTTATACAAGAAGTTATCTTGATGACCAAGGAAGAAGGTGTTCCAAAACAACTCGGTTTCTGAACAAGAGTCCTAACCGGTTTGTGAACGTCTCATAGCGAGTTCAGTAGGTAGTCAAATAATGACCTTCTTTAAGATATTTGGAATATATGGAAATACAACTTAGTTTCCTCTAGTGAATCAAATTTATTAGCAATTTAACAGAGAGTAATAGACTCATATTAGGTTGGAAAGAGCTAAAAAAGTTCACAAGTTGTTTTCTTATTAACCCATGCACGGTTGTTCATGAGAGCTATGTACCCATGGTATGTAGGATAAAGTATTGTCAATGGAATTGGGGGTATGACATCCGTCTGGGGATATAGAATCATAAATTATTGTCACTAAAAGAGGTGATCTTTACTGATTTATACCAAGATGGTGATAAACCCTGGTTAAAGCATTCCTCCCCTCTCAGTACACAAATGAGGAACCAAAGTCTCAACATTGACGCATAGTGTTGGGGTGAGCCATGAAACGCTCACCTCGTCTAAATCGTTGCTTAGACCATATCTATTGATTCACGTTGAAGTTGTCGTAGAAATTACTGTCATCATATTGTGAAACAATGTTATATGAGGTACCCAACATGTTGTTTCAAAGTTTTGCATCGTGGAGTTGCTGAGAAAGTTTCTTGTTGAGCATGACGTATTCTGACAACATATTATTCATGACCTCCAAACTCATAGTCTTTAAGAAAGTGTGATTGATTCCTTTTTGAACTGACAAGTTTTTTAGGAATCCAAGGCCGTATGTGTAATGACCCACAAGCAGGTCAATGGCTATTGACTGGCCAAATCACAATTACACTGCGTATTGACTCGATTTATTGAGTTTGAAATGAAATAATAATTTGAATAGGATAATAGTACCATCAGATAGATCTCGAAAAGTTAGGCGAAATCGACTAAAAGAACGCGTCAATCGAATGTCGGATGAAGAAGATACGACTTTCGGAAGAATTAGGTCAAAATCAGATACCCCTTAGTAAATTATTGAAAGTGGTAATAGTAAAACGCAATTACAATTAATTTCAATTAGCATAATCTAATCAGACTCATGAATAGTTAGTTAGTTATGGTGTAAGTAAGGTGTGAGAAAAATTAGTTAAATATCTGAAAACAATTTATGTTTTGAGAAGTTATCTTCTCTTTTTGCAAGGAGGTGGTGTACAAAGAATAGAGTAACAGAGAGTTAGAGAGAAAGATAGTTGATAACTTTGAAACTATTTTAAGGTTAGATAGAAATGGAGAGTTAGGAACTTGAGAGAGAAGTAGAAGGAAGAGCATCAATAATAGAAAGTAGTGGATGTTCTTGGTGGAATTAAAGATGATGGTGATGGAGTTGATGACAATGGTGATGATGGATATAGAGCCTATGAACCTAAGGTAATCATTGTAACCGATTCATATTAGTCAATACTGAATTGGGTCCTTGTTATAGATTGGAAATATGTTTAAAGTAATCAAGTTCTTGTTATATGATGATCATAGTTCTCTTGATGAAACTCTGCCCTGTTTTGCGGCGCGATTTAGATGCACCTAAGTATTTTATTGATTTTCGTGTTCAACATAGGAATTCTATATTTGCTTCTTATATTTCATTTGGCACTGAGTTTGCTTGATTTCGTTAAGAAATGAATTTATGGCGGCCATTTTAGTAACCACTGTAAATCTGGAAATCTGGGTAAAAACAGCCGTGAGGTGACCTGTTCTAGGCCATTTCTAGGACGTTAGGAATTTTATTTGATTTTTCTCAAAACATGAAGTTGGAGTACACTTCCCAGTCTTTCCATTCATATATAGCATGCTTCTTTTCGATCAAAATTGAATTAGATAGAGGTCTCCAAAGTTAGACCCTTGTGCTGTTTTTCCATGAAAAAAAGATAATTTTGGCTAAGTGTTGTGGAGAAGATGACCGAGTCATCTTCTGACTCAATCGAGTCAGACAGAGTCAGACCAAGGTTAAAAATGGTGACACGTGTCACGGGTCCGAGTTGGCGGGCCGTCCCGGGTTAACCCGCTGGGCTATGGGTTTTGGCCCAGTTACACAATTTTGAGTTTTTGGACCCCTTAGAGTCCAAATTAGCTTTTGGGCTCTTCTGCAAAGTTTGAGAGCTTCGCGAGACCTTCGAAATGACATATAATTCACCTAGATTAGATAAGTAGATTTTTTTATAAAATAAAATTAGTGAATCATTAATTCTTTGAGTGATTGTATGATTAACATTTGCTTTGTATTAATAACGATTAGTACGAAAGATGAACCAGTGGACGCTGGATCTTGAGGTGGGAATGATTTGTCTTCAAAAAGGTGGGAACTCTTATAACCTTTTTGTAATCATTGATTTGTTGAATGTTAATTTTCAGTAAGCATGTTTGTGTGTGTTGGATGGGTATGCGCCTGCTATGTGTTGTCTGGTTTCCCCGCGAGGAGTTTGTGTTTTTACACGGCTTCTCGCTAAGTCGAGTAGGGCGGTAACTCATCCGTCTGAATATTAGTTTGTAGAGCGGTAATTCATCCGTTTCAATATTATTTATGCACTATTTTATCTAGTACGGCGGTAACTCATCCGTCTGAATATTATTAGTAAGGCGGTAATTCATCCGTTTCAATATTATTATACTCTAATTTATCTAGTAGGGCGGTAAGTCATCCATTTCAATATTATTTAGTAGGGCGGTAAGTCATCCGTCTCAATATTATATATAATATTCTATTTGGGGGGAATCAGTCGTGCGCGTATTGTGCTTGTTTGTTGGTCTTATTGGTAATGGTTGAACCATTCTTTGGGAATATCATTCTAGTATGACTGGTTATGCTAACGTTTGCTCGGAAGAAATCCTGGTTTCATAAACTGTATGGGCACTTTATGAGATTGCTATGCAGGGACGGGTTAGAATAACAACACTTACCTAACATGTTATATTTCGTTAACTTGCTGAGTGTTGGGTGCTAAAGATGGTTACTGTTTTCTTCGTTAGAACTGTAAAGCATGTTAGTGATTACTTGAATGCTGTATTTATTTCCACTGAGCGCCCTTCGGGATGATGTGCTCACTCGTTTCCACTTCAGTTTCAGTTATCAGAAGCGATGGCGCACGTGAAGATTTACGATTCGCAATCTAAAGCGTTAGCAAGTTATAAAGGTGTTTGTGATATGTTTTTCATCTTTATTATTTTAACAACAACACATTTTTATATTTGTATCACATGAGAGGTTTTCTTTTATGAAAATCAGAGTGCTTGGGTTTCTATTCAGTTTCTTCAGGTATTTTTACTTAGATGTTTTAATTTTCTCAACACGTCTTAGTATAGACTATAAGCAGGTGAATTAGGCGGGTCGTTACAGTATGGTTTTAACGATACTATGAGTCATGTGGTTATACCACCGGCTAACGAGGATCTCACTCATTTGTTCGAGGAATAGTCCCTTTTGTATCGGACTTACTCACTGTAGGTGACATTCTCTCTTGTTTTGACCCATGGATTATGTTTAGAGAGTTCAGACACATTTTTTCAGAACAAAGTTTAATGTGTGCTGAAGATGGCAACCTACTTGTTTTGGAGAGCAGAACTGGATGCAAGAATTGATCCACGGAAATTCTCGGTCTTCTAAAAGAAAAAAAAAGGAAGACCTTTTGAAGGGAATATCGATCCAACTCTATCACCAACCGAGATGAAAATAGATGATGATTTTTCCTTATTATGAAATCAACAACTACAATCAGGTAGACGATATCTCCAATAGAGCGGCTTCTAATTTAGCTTTCATATGTAGTAGATCTAGTGTGATTCCAATTAGGGAAAGGCAGAAATCTTGGTACTACCTTGATGGAAAACCTAAACTCATGATCTCTATTTTTATCATGTTAACTGTAATAGCCAAATGCTAGTTCCCCAATCTTCGACCTATTTCTAGAAAAGGGTGGAAACTAGTGGGGTGGCTTTATGATTGCAGGACGTGTTTAAAAAGTAAAGTCTCTTTGTGGAGAGGAAAAGTTGTCTCGTTTAATATTTTATCATAGGCAACCATCAGTCAAACAAGGACTTCATGGCCCAATGGATAAGGCGCTGGTCTACGAAACCAGAGATTCTGGGTTCGATCCCCAGTGAAGTCGATTCATTTTTTTGATTTTTTCATTCATGTCTCTTTTTCATCCTAGTTTTTTGGGGACTATGGTGATTTAATGGGGACTGTGGTCCTTCAAAATCGTCATGGTTTCCCTCTTTGTAATGTGACGACTTGTGAAAATCGTCACGGTTTTTGCTTTCTACTGTGACGATTTTTGGAGGACCACAGTCCCCATTAAATCATCACAGTCCCCAAAAAAAAACCAGGTTTTTCATTCATGTCTCTTTTCTCACATTCTCTAGTATAAATCACGGAAAAGCTAATTTGATACACCCATCCCTTTACTTTAGCCACGTTGTGGGGTTAGAAGAAAGGATTGCTAAGATTCATCAGATCAAGGATATGGTCCATCAAAAATAATGCAGATGATGAATCACTAGACCAATCAGGTCCCACGTAAACGTAGATATTTATCCAAAAACCACACATTTCTTGCCATACCATAGAATACGTACCACTGTTGGTACACATCACTATTACAATAACGTTTTTTTAAATAACGCTGAATTATTTGCGGAAATGCCTTTAGTAGTGGAGTAGAGATGGCTTTATAAAACCTTGTCCAAAACTGAATACAGAGATATCTTTCACCTTTCAGTCTTCTTCTTCGTTTTCGATTTTCTACAACAAAAAGAAAAAAATGGCAACTCTTACAGTTCCTGCTCATGTTCCTACTCCTTATGAAGATGCTGAACAGCTCAAGAAAGCTTTTGATGGTTCTTATCATCACTCTCTAATTCTCTATATTTCATAAAATGATCTTGTTTTGTTATGATTCCATTTTCATATGCTGGTCAATTGATCGTAATTGGTGATCCGTTGCGATCTGTTTGATTAGAATAGACAGATTATTGAATGTTGTTCAAATTGCTTGGTTTATTGAAATCTGTTTTATTTTTTAGTAAATGTATGTTTTAGTGTTTTTCTTGATCAGATCCTATAGAGATCTGATATTTTAGACTTTATGCAAATGATCGATTACCGATGAAGTTGCTCCGATCGATTTTTCATGCGTATAATTTGGTTAGATTAGTCAATTGTTGGATTATCCTCCTTTTGTTATTATAGAATTGCCTTATTTTTTTGATCAATTTTGATCTAATTTTCTCCGATCTGGATTTCAGAGATTCTTAGTCTTTCCAACCCATGGAGCTGTTGTATTTATGTAAAGTCTTAGTACAACGTTTGGATTTGGACTGACTAACTTGGGTTTGCTAAATCTTTTGTAGGATGGGGAACAAATGAGAAGTTGATCATATCCATATTGGCTCACAGGAATGCAGCCCAACGCAAGGCAATCCGAGAAGTTTATACTGAAACTTATGGAGAAGATCTCCTCAAATCGCTTGATAAAGAACTTACAAGTGACTTCGAGGTAAGGTTTTCTTTTAGTAGTCCGGACTATCGTGTAAGGCTTTCCATATATTGGCATGAGTTTTTTTTTTTTTTTTTTTTTTTTAGGCTTTGCGGCATGAGTTATTTTCTCTAGTAAATTGTTGCTTAAATGTGTGAACCTTATTAGAAGCTGCATTTTGGCCATCATAGGTTATATTACTATGAGAGCAGTCACGTTTTCTTTTTTTAATGTTATGGTGTCGTTTGTTTTATACAAGTTCATTGTGCTCGTGTCCACTGAGTTAGGTAAGTCGGATGCATTTGTAAACCTGACCCTTGCGTCAGACATTATGCTTGAGTTCCATCCAGTTTAAGGTACTAAAGGTTAATAAAGCAAACCTTCTTACATCAGACATAGATCTGATCAAGTTTAGATATGAATCTGATTGATGAACAAACCAATACCAGATGTTAGTCGGTTAACAGCCAGTATGGTTTTACCAAAGATGGAAACAGTTTTCACTACACTTTTTTAATATCCCGCTTTAACTGAATTGGCTTATCAAGCATCAACATTTTGCTTTCACTTCTTGGAGATTAAAATCCATATGAAAGAAAGGTGTCGCTTTGTTGTTAGGCAAGAGTGCTTGACTGTTTAGTTTTGTTTGATAAGTAGATAGGAAAATGTGTATTACTTATTCCAAAACAATTCTGAAATTTATATCTCATAACATATGTGACCTAAACAGAGTCTGTTGGTTTTGTGGACTTTGGATCCTGCTCAACGAGATGCTACTTTGGCTAATAGAGCAACAAAAAAATGGACTGCAAGTAACCAGGTTCTTCTAGAAATTGCTTGTACAAGGTCTTCACATGATCTGTTTTTGGCAAGACAAGCCTATCATTGTCTTTACAAGAAATCCATTGAAGAAGATGTTGCACACCACATCACTGGGGACTTTGGCAAGGTACTTGCTTTACCAGTTGAACCTATCTTGTGTGTTAACAGATATGTATCAGAAAAACTTTGTTTAAGTTAAGTCTTTTCCATTACCCAGCTTTTGGTATTTCTTGTGGCCTCATTTCGATACGAAGGACCAGAGGTTAACACGACACTGGCAAAACAAGAGGCCAAAATACTCCGCAAACATATTACTGACAATGCCTGTAATCATGACGAGGTCCTTAGGATTATTGCGACAAGGAGCAAAACTCAGCTCAATGCAACCCTCAATATCTACAACAACGAATTCGGCAATGCTATTAACAAGGTATTTAACATCTCCGAAATCTTTTACATGTGCATTAGCTTGTGTATCTCGATTCTCAAAAGCCCAACTATCACCCAACAATTAATCTGTACTCAGTATTTTCTTTTCATGACTCTTCATATTCGTTTAGACTTTCATGTGTTTAATTTTTCCTGGCATAAGGGCATGTCTTGTGGAGCAGTTGAAGATTTTAACCCAAGTCATTCTTGTTTGATGACTTTTTGTCAGCTATGCATGAAAGGAAAATTTGTTTCTGATGATCATTAGAGTAGCTTTTTGGTTTCTAACTTGTTACCAAATGAATTATTGAAAGCATGAGAATTTGTGAAGGGTATTACTAAACAACTAATTTATCAGGTGTTAAGCTAAACCAGTTACTTGCAAAAATAATTTGCAGGATCTCAAGTCTGATCCCAAGGACGAATTCCTCAGAGCATTAAGATCCACAATCAAGTGTTTAACAACTCCTGAAAAATATTTCGAGAAAGTTCTACGATTGGCGATTAACAAAACCGGAACAGATGAGGGAGCTCTTACTCGAGTTGTTGCTACTCGTGCTGAGGTTGACATGAAGCATATAGCAGGGGAGTATCAACGAAGAAGCAGTATTCCACTTGAAAAAGCCATTGTCAATGACACCCATGGAGATTACGAAGATTTGCTTCTTGCTTTGATTGGTTGTGAAAATGATGCCTGAATAGGGGTTTCTCGGCTCCCTATATGAAATATCGCAACAACCAGGGTTTTATTGTTCAGTGCTGCGTGCTGCTTTTAGTTTATAGATCCTAATAGTATTATATAAGTTTCTTATAGGTCCTTTCTGCAACTTTGATATGAGTCGCTATAAGGCGATTTGGATTTTTATATAAATGGTTGTATTTGCTTGTTGTTGATGAATAAAAATGGTAGTCCTTGGTTTTTAAAATTTATCTCACACCTGTTACAGTCTTATATGAGAATCCTTTTTAGATTTCTCGATAGAAAAGGCACAATGTGACCCTGATAATCATCTTAGAAAGACCAGTTTTAGTGATTTGATTGAGTTGAGAGTGGCTAGAGGGAAGACAATGTTAACTAGGCTTGCAGTATGGCTTAGGCGCATTTGTATTCATCTTCTGAAGAGTTGTCATATTGCAACCTTGGCAACATTTGTTTGTATTCGGTACAATTTTATATTATCTTTCAGCAGAAAAAGGTACGAGATCCATTCGCAAAACAGTGTGATCATTTTCAAAATGCAAGTGGACTTTCTCCGAATTCAAAATTGTAACAACGTTTTTTCTATGTGAGGTGAATTGCCCGGCAAAACTAAAGTTCAGCTAGTCTAAGAACAAATTTGACCTATAGTTGGCATCTCATAAGGGTAAACTCTTACGAAGAAACTAGTTCCAAATGCTAAAATTGCCAAAAATTCACAAAGTTGGAAAATCAGCGGGCGAAACCGGAAAATGTTTGTTAGTAAAAGAAAGAAATTCTTATTAAAATGTCTTTTTCATTTTTATCACTCACCCGTACTAAAACCATAACATCTCTGTCTGTCTACCCTCGTTTCATTATGAATAGGTGGCTCAGACCACCACCTTTCTTCTGTAGCTGTGGAACCTCATTTAGCCAATATGTCGGCACAAGCACTACCCTCACCATAGAAATGTATCAAGGAAGTCCAAGCATTTCAGGTGGACATCTGCTATTCAACTTGTACAAAAAGATAGTAAGATAGTTCCAGTTAGGGTAGTGGCATAATGTATGAGGTCCATACCTACTCTGCCTAAGTGGTTGCGACTAGCCAACTACAAGTCCCATCTGGGAGCTCAGAGGCTCAGACCTCATCGAGCCGTGTAAAAGTTTGCTATATGTATATGTAATAAAAAATGCTGTGAAACGTTAACTATGAATAGGGTCTTAAGGTGCACATAACATAAGTGAATGACAAGTTCAAAAGACATGCTTCAAAAACAAGTTCCATTTCTCTATAATATTATGGCTAAAGTGTCACCAACAGACATCATAACACAACTTTCCAGAAGACACATTCATGGATAGATAATCATACGACCAGCATGGTTAAGAAAAATTAGGTCAGACTGGTGGGCATAGTTGGTAAACCAGGCCATATTTGAATGACCTGTCTGTCTTATGAGTAGAAGAGTTTGGGATCACATTGAAATTAGATGCGACTTGATTGAATGCGACTTGGTCCAATGTGATCCTGACTTGTTAACCAATTCCATTTAGCAACAGCATTACATAGAGATCTAAGAAGGTTTTTGGCAACAAAATCAACATTAACATGATCTTCAGAGAGAATTGGAACTAAAGTGTTTTCACTTCTAATAGAATAGACAAACTTTACTATGAGCCTAACAGTAGGATTCACTAGAAACCAATGTAACCATACAACTCTCTCAAACCTTCTATTTGATAAATTCAGAAAGCATAAAAAGTTGACATGGAAATTAAACTCTTAACATTCAACATACATCTGACAGTGGCTTAGTTCAACTGACCTTAGGAAACTCCTGATTAATACAGAGTCAAAATACCCACATTCAAAAGCAAGGTAACCAAAATTGCTTATTTCTTTACAGACTCTACATAGAGAGCTCGTGAACTACGGTTGCTGTCAACATACTCAAAAGTTGTTATTTAAACTGTTATTAGATGGAAAAAAAACTCTATAAGAGAGATACGAACTCCTAACCCGGACGCCAATAGATGAAAAAAGTCTTAGAGTTAACTTACGACGTACTAAACATAAAAGCACAACAACATTAGTTCATACCGTGTGACGAATTTAAGTCTTCCTCACTTCTTTGAGAGCATCTTAGAGTAGATTCTCTTGCAATAGGGGATCATTTTCAAGGTTGCCACATGAAGTCGGATTGTTCTAAACAGCTTATCACGGAGAGGTCCCTACGTTGTAGAAGAATAAACAATTAGAACAAAATAAAAGGGACGACAAATCGAAGAATAATCACTTGAGCCACACTTCTTCGTCTATAATTATCCGACTAGTATTAACTAGTTCTTACACTTCGATTATGCTTTGCCAGTGACTACAATGGGACTCAATTAGATTCATTATGAAGCACAGACAGTTTCTGAGATTGGTCTTTTTATTGCGTAGGTTAGATCTGTGTCCCCAAAAACTATAAACCCTCCACAAATTAACATTGATCTAAAACTTTGCACACGATCAATTTTTATGTGCTCTTTTATGGTGGCAAATGTTTTAGAAAATTGGATTAATGTTGTTTTCTATACGTATGGTCCACATGGTGGCCTCAGAAAGATATCTATATCCATGTTGGCCTCAGAAAGATATCTAAAGAGAAAGTGATAGTAAGACCCTATTCATCATAAAAATAATATGCGGTGCGATTAATGTCCTTGTAAACAAAGTGAATGTAAAGGAATACTCCTAAAATCTGAACTGGGTTGGGCGACATACCTTTACAACATCTAGAGCAGTCTGAATGACGTAATTAGCATAAGGGTCTTGCAGCAGTTGTTCAAACAGAGAAGGAGATGCCAGTAATTCAAGTACAATCTTTGTGCGGCACTCATCAGTGAAATGTTGGAGACATTTTTGAACGACGTTGCTGCTAAATTTCTGCATCGAAAGGTATGCATAGTTCTTCTCAAACTGAGAATGCAATATAGCACTGGCAAATGGAAGCTGAAGTTCCACAATAAATTGGATCACATAATTTCTGTAAAAACCAAGGAAACAAAGAGCTTGTATCAGTAATCAACATCAGACTAGATTAATTGGATCACATAATTTCTGTAAAACCCAATGAAACAAAGAGCTTGTATCAGTAACCAACATCAGACTAGATTATGAATGCAGAACAATGAGATCAAAATGCCGGACCCAACTGGCCAACTCCCACTGCCAAGCAAGTCATAAACGACTCACAAGCATTGGATTATTTACGAGAGCAACGATGGCGAAATTTAATTTCATACAAGAAAAGGTCTGATGAAAATTTCAGGAGCAAATTCTACCCTGCGGGGTAGAAAGCAGATAACCATCATATTAGCATATTAACGTTAACATAAGAAACACAAAAATGGTGGTATGCTGAGTTTGGTGTAAGAAACTACCCAAATGCATCCTGCGCAAGGAATAGGCCATTCACACAAATTTCAGCTACCAATTTTTCTCGGCATCCACCTGTGGCAGAAGTGATACACTTTTGCAACACGCAGCATCCATGTCGATCAGTTGCAATATCAAAGCAGAATCTTGCAGCGGCATCGAATATAAACTGCAAAAAAGAATGAATTCATGTCAACAACAAAGGCATTGATACAACTTTTATAAAACAAATGCACATAAATCTGGTGATAGCTAACGAACGAAAGAACATTTGCTGAAAAAACGAGATAATGCTTCATTCAGTTGAATTACTAGAGAAAGACGGAAATTTTATGTTGGTTTAGAACTACAATACAAAAATAAATTTGTGTTAAAGAACAAAACATAAGGGAGTGACATGATCATACAATGATTAAAGAAAAATCATTGAAACAAAGTTAGAACTGTCAGTAAGGGTTCTAAACTCTTATCTTTGGATTTCATTGCACCAAGATTGCATAACAAAAACATAGTCTAATCATTGATACCATACAAGATTTAAAGTGGACAGCTGCAGAATGATGATTATGCTACAAAAAATCCAAAATTTGACTTACAATGCAATATATGAAAGCTAAATGATATCACAATAGGTGTTCCGAGGAAAATTAAAAGTTGAGGAAAATTGTTTTACCTTGTTGTCATCAGTGCTAAGACATTGAAGACATTTCTGAACTACATGATTGCCGTTTGTATCCTTCATCAAATCCAGAAACCTAGGCTCCAGAGCTGATATAACACGGGTAATCTGCTCCTGAGTTTTGAGAGTCTCAATCAACTTTTGTACTACCCTTGTGCTGAAATAATAACAAAGTAGACATTCATTATTCAAGTGACATAAAATACAACTACAAAACCAAATTTGAGAGTAAAAAGTGAAGAATACCCATGAGAGTTCAGCGAAATTCGAACAAGCGCATTCCTCTCTCTTGTGACCATGACCAGAATATGCATTCTCTGTTGTTCAGTACAGACATCCAACAACCTCTGAATAAGATAATTCCCAAATGGATTCACCATTAGTTCAATCACACAGTGAATTATTTCATCAAATATCATCTTTATCTCTTGTTTATCCCCTCCATCAAATTTCCGCTGCAAGAACCTGCAGCCATTGTGATCCTTTGCTAGATAATAAATTCTCCCTTGAACATCCTTCAAGGTATTATAACACATCCTAGAATTCTGACTACTTTTACAATCAACAACAAAAGGATAATTTCTTCTAGAGTTAGACAATGCACCGGCTAACACTGTTGAACTTGTCTCATTACTATACAATTTCTTACCTCCCCTTGAACCTCTCTTGTTCTTTACACTATTCAAGCCACTCTCCTGAAAAACCAAGCCATCCTCGCTACGAAAAGCTTCAGCATACCTTGTGCTTTCCAATGAAGCAAGAGACTGAGGGTTCCAACTGCTCGAAAAAGTAGGTCCTGACCTTCTTGGGTTCATGGAAACAGGTGAACTTGGTGCATCCACCACATTTCCATTCCCATTAACCAAATACGAATTCCTCGATTGGCAATGTAAATCATCACTTACAACAGGCCTAATGGTATCATACAAATTGTGCGGAATCGGAATATTTCCATTACGGTCCAAAAGAACTGGTTGTTGAAACAACATATTCCTTGATCTTTCATTACACTCCAAGGTCTTTACATTCCTTGACTTCTCCTCAATTCTCCGATCCTCCAATTTTTGCTTCCATATACTACACGAATGCATATCAGTCCTCGAATACGGATCATACGAAAAATTAGGAGGACTAGCACCAATCTCTGGAAACATTGCAGGTGCTACTCTTCTCTGATGTTCCATAGAAAACAAATCTGTTGCTACCCTCTCATAATCAGGGTCATAACCAGAAAATGTCATGAATTCGTTAACATAAGTATTTCTGGTGACGAAATTTTCCTTTTCATCTTTAATATCCATTTTTGATAGATCTAAGGTATCATAAGAAAAAGCAGGTTGATCAGTTTGTTCACCAAACTCATTAGCATTCAAGTAATGGGTTGTATTATTATTAGGAGTCTTATGTAAATCTCCAGAAAGAGAGCTTGATGAAGAACCATCACCACCAGAGTATAAAGAGAGTCCACTAACTGGAGAATTACAGTTCTCATATAACATACCCCCTTGCTTGTTATAAGTAGTAGTAGTACAAGTAATTGTCTGTTGTTTCAGATTATACACATTACAGAACAGATGCTGCTGCTGCTGATGATGCTGATGGCGTGTCTGTTGTTGCTGTTGTTGATGAATGAGAGGATTTGCAGATGGTGGTGCATGAGGAACAAAATCACCAAACAAACTATCAATATATTCATTGTCCTTCATTTTACACTGAAACAAAAAAAAAAAAAAAATTTGACAAAACCCATTATCAGAAATCAAAAACCCATTTCCAAAATTAAAACCCATTTTGAGAAAAATCATTAACCAAACAGAATAACTTGAAATAGATTACCTTTTGATAAGGAAGATCTTGTTACAGAGACTGGAATTTTGGAGTGATTTTTTTGTTTATGGTTGAAACATGCAAATGATGAAATGGGTTAATACTGTTACATAGAAAGAAACAAAGAACAACAGGTAAATTCTACTGTAGCAATGTGTACATCTCATCTCACGCCATTAAAACCAGAAAAAAACTCAGAAAGAGGGACGTTTTTAATGTACAGACTACAGAGGAAGGAATAGAAAGAGAAGTGCACTCCCAGCTTTACCTCTCTAGTACTAGTAGAAGAAGAGAGAGACAGTAAAACACTCCCTTTCTGGTGATACTGATACACTACTTCAAGGACTACTACAACAATACAACTACTTCCAGTTGTACCAATGTGAGGTCTCCACGTGAGCTGCAATGACTTGGGATCAACGGTGGAGAGAAGATTAGTAGGATAGTAAGATAGGACAGAGATACCGAATCACAATTGTTTTTAAGGTTTCAGCAAAGCAATAAATATTTCAATAAATTAATTTTTGACCTTTTTAAATAAATTTGTTTTAACCAGTGTTTGATTTTTTCTACAAAGCGCCTCTTCATTCTCCCCTTTCATGGGAAGATATTTAATTGAAAAAAATAAATGAAAAATAAAAACTGAAAAAACCTCAATCTTTTTTATTCTGTTAAAAAAACATATTCTTTCAAACTACCTTTTACCAAAACGACCAAAACCGGGTAGCTAAAGGTTCGGGCACGGGAAGCTTTCAAACAAATGAGATGATCAGAGGCGAGGGCGGCTGAATTCTGACTTGGTACATATCAGTTGAGACATTTTCTGTCTTGAATACGTATTGGTTGAGTGAGACACTGTCACCGAGAGCATCAAACAGATTTCATTTTATTTTCATTTTTATTTCCTATTCTTAATCATTACCAAAGAAAAACTCTCTTTTTTGATTGATGTAAATAAAAAGAAGCAAAAATTAAGTTTATGCGTATCACTGTCACTAATTAACAAAGATATTAAGACATCCATCAGTTTGAGTTTCTCGTCAACATTAGGCTTTTAGAGTTGGAGTTGAGGGTTGTTGGATTTAACTTGATTAAGAGTGTGTATGCATGGGGGATTAAAAAACGCCACCTAAACTAGAAATCACTATGTAGTACCTCCTTTCAAAATTCATGTATGTTTCAAGTGATTTTACTACAAAGAACTTATCAACTAACTTACACCTGAAGTCTCTGAAAATAAATTAGTAGACCATGCCAAAAGAGTTCCAGCTACATCATATGGTAGAATAAAAGATTACAAAAACATTACATTTTACTTCCTAACTTAATGTTCATCTAAACAACTTTAAAACAATGTAGTTATGTAATTGGAGCCTCAACCTGGATCCTATTCTATAGCCTACTAGTACTCCTACTAATGAAACAAACCTAGTCAAATGTTACCAAAGGCTTGTCAAAAGCTTACCTAGATTTTATTCAAGATAGATAAACATTGCATTAATCAAATTTCCTAAATACACAGAACTATAAGGTATTTTTCTTTTTCATTTTAGTGTGTTGATGCATATTTTTATTTTTATCTTTCAAACTAATGTGCTGATGAACTTATCAGTATTCACCACTGGTTTAATTTTATTTTTATTTCGCGATTATCTTTGTGTCCAACATTTTTTGCTTGCAACGCAAGGAAAGGTCACCAATTTCGTTTTTTTTCATTATTTTCGATACAAAAAAATATTGGGGTTGAGGTTAAGACAGTATCACTGAGGGCGTAAGTTAGCAAAAGAGACAATGCCTGTTATGTATTCAGACTTCAGAGGGTGCCACTCAGAGTTTTCCAAAAGAGTAGCAATTTTGGCGAAATTTTGGAACCAAACGAGAAAAGTTCTTTCCAAATCTAGAAATCAAAGTAAGCAGTGACACGTGGGGTACACTAGTATACCAAAAACGACGCCGATGATGACAGAAACAGAATACACCGATTCATACGGTCGAGAATACTCAGCCATCACGTGCTGATCACGTGCCATGTGTTTCAAGTTCTCACTTCGTTTCCCTGAAAGTTCGATTTTCCAGTCTTTCCGTGTCCGTCGACAATACTAGTTTGGTGCTCTCTTTTGTTTTAGCCTCAAAGTCACTGGAATTGGATTACCAATTTAGACAATTCCAACATTGAATGCAGCACTTAGAACTCTTAACTTTGGGTTTGTGCAAGTCCTACGAGTAACAAGAGAAGTTTCCTGGAAACAAGTGATTTGAGGTTTAATCGTTTCAAACAACCAGTACAAATAAAGTAGCTAAGATATAGGCTATTAGCCTATAAGCTATGTCTGTTTTGAGCAGTCTGTAGATGACACTTTGTCTACAAATACAAATCATGTGCATGGTAGGGTAGGCATTGACACAATTTCCGATTCCCACAAATCACACGTCTGTAGGGACTGCTCTTGAATTTTTGTTTTGTTTATGTTTAAATCAAAAGTTCAAAGTTCAAACCTTACAATAAATAAATGTGACTCATGGGTGACTCACTTACTTAAACCAATATTTTTTTTTTTTTGGAACAGCTTACTTAAACCAACTGATATACCCTCATATCAATCATGTATACGTTGGGGACTTCTTCATCTACACCATACCCAGGTCACTTTGGAAGTAACCAACCAAGCTCATAGTAACAAGGTACTAAACCAGCAAAAATAGGAACTTTCAAGAGCTACTACTATGCAGCAGAGAAGCAAAGGCTTTCAGATCAGAACCCCATTTAAACTGATAACAAGTTAGCTCTAAAATAGCAGTACTAGTTTTTTCATTCTGGTTTAGATGAACCCTAGACTCCATAATCAGCTGGATTATAGACTTTTACAATATAAAATGTATACCAGAAATCCATCTGCATGGTCACAGCACCCTAAACCCCAATCACTACATAAGAAAGTTAAAATAACTAGAGAGTCCAATGTTAATAAACTTTAATGTTTAAACTAGTGCGATACTGCTTTCACCACCAGGTGGCTTACGAACACCACCAAGGAAGTCCCTAGAAGCTGCTTTTCCATCTGCAAAAATATTGCTACCACTCATTTCTCTCAGTTTTGCTGAACTGAGAGGTTTTTCAGTTGATCCCGGAGGAACATCTCCCTTGAATATGTCATTACCAGTCAACTCTTGAAATTTCTGATTATGAATCTTCTTTGCTGTTTTTACTGGAGTGTCCTCGCTAAACAAGATGTTACTTTGTCCCCCAGCAGGCTTCAAATTTAAAGAATGAAAGATAAAGGTCAATACGTGCAAATAATAGATGGGTTATATAGTAGTTTATCTAATGCACAGGAATAAGTTAAGCACAATTGATGCATCAAAAGATAATGCAGAAAATGAATGGACGCCAATGCTATGAGTACAAATTCGTAAACGTGAGCTTTGCATGGAAGAATAAAACCCTAAATCATGATTAACTACGTAAAACTTCAACTCCACCATGGCAATCCATCCTTGAAACTTTGATTTTGTATTCCTACATCGACACAAGACAATAATTCTTATCGTCGACTTAGTAGGGTTCTCTACCAAACATTCACCACCATACCACATATCTCTGTTAACTGTGTCCTCATGAATCACTCTCGATCCATGCGACATGCAGGTCAGCTGAAATGAACCTCAACCCAGGTGGAACTTTGTAGGATGGTCTAAAGTCTTGACTAGACGATAAGGAATTCAATTTATCTTTCTTAGATAAGGAATTCAATTTATCTTTCTTAGATTAGCTATACAGATGATCCTAACCACCACTCGAACCCATCTAAAGAAATCAAAAAACCTAGCTGTTATAAAAATCATTTGGTTGGTTCAGTATTCGGATTACCTCATTTTCAGTATTTATGTAGGTTATGAACAGGTCACAGAAATGGAAAGATGACTTTAGAATATTACTCCATCATCAAAAGAAAAATATGAAAGTCACTTACATTAGAAACTTTTACAGATGTGCGAACATTTCTCGGTGCAGGTTCTCCCATATCTTTGCTTTCATAGGTACGTGCTGCAGGAGCTGGTCGAGCCACAATCTCAGGAGCAGGACCAAAGATGTCATTCCCACTAAGCTCCTTGCACTTTGCATCGGATAATTGCTTCTTCATCTTGTCTGACTCTGTTTCCAGATTTCCACTTAGTTCTCGTTGCTTTGCCACTTCAGGAATAGAGATTGGCTTCTTAGGAGACACACTCCCATCAGCACTAAATGAAATTTGGCTTATTCCAGTAACCGCTTGCTGAGGTACAAAAAAATTTAATGAGAATAGCGAGCATAATGCTTACATGATATTATTTATTTGACCTCCATATATTGGTCGTTAATCTCAATTAGCGCTGATGTGGTTCCAATCATCACCCAAACGCAGTATAGAGAGTTAGCAACGTTACATTTATAGGTGTCAAGATGAATACCTGATAAACACGTTTAGCACTACCAGCTTCTGATGTGCCATTTTCACCATCACCAACAAAGATCCCACTTCCTGTCATCTCCTTCATTTTATATCCTGAACATGGCTTCCTGAAAAGAATAAAGATTGTTAAACAGATTATAGAGCTAAACAGGCTTTGGAGCACGGATTCACATACAGAAGTAAAAAACCAAGATCAAGAATTTCAGATAAAATTGTTTGAATACACACTTCAGTTGAGCTTTTTTAAGGCACCCGAGTGCGACTACTGCCTACAAGACATTCAAATGTAATAAAGAACCAAAAGCACATATGTTTGGTCAAACTAACTTAAAGAAGTTAGCATTTAAAGATAACAATGTGGAAGTGACTGACTGATCTTTGGGCTCAGATTTTAAGATCTCTATCAATTTCATCAGCGCTCATGAGAGCTCAAAAACAAGCACTTGCCTTAGTTGCTAGAAATACTCACCCTATATTCTCCACATAAATCCAAATATGTATACATTTAATATTAGAGATAAAATCACAATTTCCCACCCGTAGGGTTAAGGGTTTAGTACAATCTCTAATCTCACTGTATAATTTTGGTACTAAACGCACAACATTACTATATGCATAATGCAGCACCTCTGTCTAGCTTCAAAATATTTAACAAGATTACACCAATAATTACAGAAAAAACAAAAACCTAATCTCAACTCTTACTCAATATCAATAATAATACTTTGTTACGCATAATAAATTCCACTTATTCTTTAGATCTGCATGATCAGATCACTCAAATCTAAACATAGATTCATCAAACAGTTAACATTTAGCTAAACCTTCGTCATTTCTCAACAGATCTAACAACATCCTAATCCCAATGCAGTAATAACAAGCTCATTAGAACAGATCAAAATTACACTCATTTCAATATCCGAATTTTTTTTTATATCAAAAATCTGACTGAAATGAAATCAGATCTTAATCACCTTTTCGCCAAACTTTCAGCTTCTTCTTCAGTAACTTGACCTCCGAAAATTACTTTACCAATCCGATCAGAAGGCTGAAAAAAAAAATCAAATTCAAATTAAAATGTTGAATAGTTAAAAAAAGGAAAAGAAAATAAAGAAGAGATTAAAAAAAAAATGAACCTGATGAGAACGTGAAGCAGAACCATTTTCAGCAGAAAGTGAAGAATTTTGAGATGAATTTTCAGGCCACACTAGTAGATCTGATGTATTGGTGTGTGTTTTCCTTACTGGTGTATTCCTCTCCATTGCTAACAACAAGAATAGCTCAAACAAACAAACTGATTTCTTCACTCACAGAAAGAATGGATTTTTTTTCTTTCTGATTTTTTTTTTTTTTTTTTTTGCTCAGTGCAGTGCAGTGCAGTTCTTTACTTCCAACAGTCTCTTAAGCTCAAGAAAATGATCGCCACGAGATACAATCTCAATGTGGTGGTTGTTGTTCGCTTTAAGGCTGACGGTGCTCTTTTTTTCAAAATTCAAATCTTTTCCTGTCCTCCCTTTCTTTGTCCGCAACTCTGAGTTTAGACTTTTTAGGACACTCAAATGTTTTGCAACGATATAGATGACGTCGGAATGGACGCCGGAATTTTAGAGATTGGGGTTACGTTACGTTGTTCATGAAATGGTGATTAGACTGAAATTACTCAAAATCAATATGTCTATGATATTTAGTATCAGTTTTCAAAAGGAATATCAGAAGTTGTGAGCAAAAGGCATGGCCGAGGGCGAGGACAAAGATGAAACATGTGGTTTGTTGGCAAATAAGGACTAATACTCCCTAGGTTTTACGGAGGCAGATTTTTTCTTTTTGAGATGTGACTAAGAAACAAAAGTGGATGGCTTAATCAAAATGCTGAGAATCTACGGATGGGGGTGGTGGACCTGGTGGTCATCCCAGTGAACATCATTTCTCTTTTCCTGAACTAGTCAGTATTTGCCACTACTATATTTTGAATTTGAATTCGAACCTCAGTTTGGAATCTTTGGATCAAAAATTAATTATTATTATTTTTTTTTTTTTTTGAGAAGGTTACAAAGACAAACCAACGAAAAAAAACCGCAAGTGTCTTTGGGACCCGTTGGTACTTACTTATGTCTTTTCTAGAAGCATCGAAGACTAATCATTTACAACCGCAAGTGTGGAATATGGATGGCCTTAACAATACTTTTGTGGGTTGGTTGTCTGGGATTTTTTCTTGGGAGTTTAGGAGGTTCGTCATCTTCTTCGATACCAGTAATTCGTTACATGTGATTCCTTTAGTTTTGGAACTCCACTTTTTTCATGCTAGGAATGGTTTTTCCCTACTCTTGGAATGGCAACAACACTGGTTTGAAGCTAACCGGGGTCAACAGTGGCTGGATCCCCTGTTCCAAATCCCAAAATTTAATTGGGGTCCTCAATCAATGCCTTGCTACTCTCTTACTTTTGAGTTTTTAAGTCGGTCTACTAGTGTTTGGATGATACTTCTTAGTGCTATGTATATTAGTATGAGTTTCTATCTGGCCTGCTTGGATTATGGTGCTCTGACTACTTCGACGACGTTTGTGATGACGTTTGTGTTGCTGCTACACTGGTGGTGGAAAAGGACTTCGGTTGAGGTTTGGTTATGGTGTGTTAGTTTTAGGGGTTACTTTCTCAAATTCAGGCCATTCTATGGATGGTCAGCCTGTTCTCCCAATTGGACACTCTGGTCTCAATTGGTGAGTGCAATACGGCTCTTGGTTTGGTTACTTGGAGTTTACCCTCAACAACTGGTCCTCTACTTCTACCTTGCAGCGCTTCCACTTTTAGTACTACATCCTACATTGATTTCCATACATGCTTTGAAACTCTTGGGTTTTTTGGCCTTTCTCTTATGTATTATGGATATCAATGCTATTGTAATCACTTATGGTATAAATAAATAAAATCAGGCCTTTCCTTCAAAAAAAAAACGAAAAAAAACAAAAAGCTACAAAGAGTAAGAAACCACACCATTAAGGTGGGTAATACAAGAAGGAGGATAATGATACCATGTGTTACTGACATGATTGTCAATTGCATAAGCAGCAAGGTTATGAGCAAGAAAGTTGGCATCTTTCCTCAAATACTGAATCTCCACCCAGTGGAATCTGGGGTAATAGTCCTTGATTTTTTGAATTTGTTCTCTAATGGACCAATGTACTTCATAATGGTTGTATCTTAAAGCATTGATGACATTGATGCAGTCACCCTCCAAAATGATATTTCTGCAATCAAGGTTGAGAGCAAGTTCAATACCCATCAGGGCACCTCTGGCTTCAGCTTCGATGGGAGTTTTATAGTCCAAAACAATGACTTGACTGAAAAGATGAGCCGCTTGATTGTCCGTGATAATAGCAGCGGCAGCATAGCCTTTGATACCTGCAGCACCATCAAAGTTGATTTTGATCTTCCCAGTTGTAGGTGGTTGCCATATATTGTTCTCATGATCCATGATGTCTTGCTCAGAGGGGTAGCTAGAAGAACAAGTTCCAACCACATCCGTATTATAGCAGTACAAGGCTTCTTTGATGACAGCACTGATGTTAACTCTCCCTTTGTCGAAAACAATACAGTTTCTCATTTTCCAAATAGCCCATAAGAAACAGCATCCCATCTTAAGTTTAGAGTAGTCTCATTTTTCCTCAAGCCAGAGTTTGATATGATCATGCAAGTTGAGACTAGGGGATTCAGCAGTTCTAGGACTCAGAGGTGAAGCAAAAAGGATGGCTTGTGTTACTTGACATTGCAGAAATAGGTGTTCATCCGTTTCAATAGCTTTAAAGCAAAGTTTGCAGACAGAATTCGCATTCTTGTTATGCTTGGCCACTCTGCTGCCCACAACTAATGTATGATTAAGGAGCCTCCAGATGAATATGAGGATCTTGGGAGAAAGAATTCTCACATTCCAAAGCTTTTTCCACGGGAAGTCTGGATTGCTGACAGTAGATGTGGAAGGCATCCTGTTTTGCAGGGTTTTTATAAAAGATTTAGCAGAAAATTTCCCTTGAGGATGATGGGTCCAAATCAATCTATCTATGTTGCTTTGCTCATTCCCACTAGGAAGGTAGATCTCCAAGATTCTGGCAGCTTCAAATGGACTAAATATCTCATTGATTTTTTCCACATCCCACCTTATTGGATTCAGGAGGATAATGTCTTGAACATAGTTGACATTGTGGTGGTCAGGGATAATACTTTGGGGAGTTCTGTTAGGAATATTACTCACCCAAGGATCATTCCTTATATCAATAGAGGAACCATCACCAATAGTCCAGCAACAGCCATTATCCATATCTTCTCTGACAGTCATCATTGCACTCCATGTTGAAGAACACCCTTTTCTAGACTTCACATTCCAGAAATTGTTATCAGTCAGATACTTAGCGTTTATAATCTTGATCCATAAGCAATCTTCACCATTGAGAAATTTCCAAATAAGCTTAGCAATCATTGCCTTGTTCAGATGATGAAGAGATCTAATGCCTAAGCCACCATGCTCTTTTGGCAATTCAAATAACTCCCATTTTTTGAAATGCATTTTCCTTGTTTGTCTGGCATGACCCCACCAAAAGTTCCTCATTGTAGAAGTAAGAATCTTTATAGTCTTCTTGGGGATGATTATAGTAGCCATATAATAAGGGGAAATCAGGCCCAATTCTGTTTTGATTAGCATAGTTCTTCCAGCATGGTTAAGATTGCTCCTCTTCCATCCTGCCATCTTGACATCAAATTTATCCACAAGGAAATCATAAGTAGAATTTTGATATGCTGGCTTTAAAAGAAAATGACCCAAATACTTGTCATCCATAGTCATTTGCTGGACTCCCAAGAATTCAGCAATTTCAGTTCTTTTGCTCAGAGTAACCCCCTTGCTAAAATGGATGGCAGATTTGCTCATGTTGACATTTTGTCCAGACCAAGCCGCATAAATGGATAAGATGTCATGAAGATGTTTCACAGTTTTACTCTCCACACTGCCAAATAGAAGTAAGTCATCAATGAACATTAAGTGGGAGATGGTAGGAGCATTTTTACAAACTCTGTAACCATTGTATAGATTGATATCTTCCATTGTCTTCATGAGCCAAGATAATCCCTGAGAGCATAGAATAAAGAGAGAAGGTGATAACGGACATCCTTGTCTTAATCCTCTCTCACTAAGGAACAAGCCTTCAGCTTGACCATTGACAACTACAGAGAAAGAGGCGGTGGCAATGCAATTAAGTATCAGCTCATGAGATTTACCTACAATTCCATACATTTTCAGGCAGTGACTCAGAAACCTCCAGCTGACCATGTCATATGCTTTACTAATGTCTATCTTCAAAGCAAAATTCCCCATTATGGCAATTGATTTAGACATTGAGTGAAATATTTCCTTAGCTGTAATGATGTTGTCAATAATGAGTCTTCCTGGAATGCAAGCTGATTGGGCTTTGTCTACCAAATTCTCCAGATGAGGCTTCAGTCTTGTAGCAAGGATTTTGGTAACAACCTTATAAAGAATGTTGGCAAGAGCTATAGGTCTAAAGTGCACAAGAAGAGTAGGATTTTTTACCTTAGGTATAAGAACAATATTAGTATGGTTCATTCCTGTTGGAATATTGGCAGAGGAGAAGCAATTCTGCACAGTTTGAACCACATCTTCACCAACAAATTCCCAGCATCTTTTGTAGAAAATGGTTGGCATACCATCAGGTCCCGGAGATTTAAGGTTCTTCATCTTTTTAATGATATTCCATATGTCATCCTTGGATGGAGTGGCAGATAAGGCTTCATTCTCAGTAATACTAATCTTTTTTGTGGAAGTAAACATAATTTCATAATTATCTTCATTGGGATCTTTCTTGAATAAAGAGGAGAAATGATTAACCAAGTAGCCAACTATCTCATTTGCTTCAGTAATCCATTTATCATCTGGAGATTTAAGAGCCTGAATTTGATTCTTTTTCCTTCTATGCACAACAGAGAGGTGAAACACATTGGTATTCTTGTCAGCTTTGGGAACCCACATCACTTTACTTCTCTGCTGATAATATTTGTGTTGCATTGTGTTTAGGTCATCAATCTTCTTGCTAAGAGCAGCTTCCTCAGCTCTAGTATCTCTGAGATGAGCTTCCTTTTGGATGTTAAGTAGTTGCTCTTTAGTATCCTCGATTGTTCTGAAAATGTTACCAAATGATTTTCGGCTCCAAGTATGAAGGTCCTTTCCTACAGTATTAATCTTGGAGAGAGTATTGCCGGCATTAGTAGACCAAGATTTTTGAACCACGTCTTTGAATTCCGCATGATCAACCCAGTAATATTCAAACTTGTTTGAATGTTTTCTTTTCCTTTTGTTAGTTCTATGCGTGTTCAACAGAATGAGAGCATGGTCACTACTAATCCTAGGGAGATGGAGAACTCCACTATCTTTAAATCTGCACAACCAATCAGGAGTACACATAGCACGATCTAACCTCTCATATATAGGATCATTTTGTATAGCACCATTAGTCCATGTGAAAGCAGGGCCAATATAACCCAGATCTATCAGATTTCTGTTTTGAATGAAGTTACTGAATTCAACATTAGCTGGGTTCTTCTGAGCTCTTCCACCACTCTTCTCTTTACAAGAATTAATCGCATTAAGATCACCAATAATGCACCAAGCGTTTTCAATAGAAGCAGTAAATTGAGACAAATTTAACCAGAAGTTGTTTCTGCTCTGACTGTCTGGCGGTCCATACACACAAAGGAGGTCCCAATCTTCTTCAAAGAGACTATGCACACGGCAGTGAATGACATTTTTGTGGGTGCTAAGGATCTCCAGGTCAATGTTATCATTCCACATAATAGCATTACCACCACTTCTGCCAACAGCTTCCACATATCTATAGTTATCGAAGCCAAGAGATGAAAGAATTTTATTGGATTTGGTTTCATCCAGCCAAGTTTCGGTAAGGAAGATAATATTAGGGTTGCAAGCCCTGAGAAACGCCTTTAGATTGCGGACTGTCGAGATGTTTCTCAGCCCTCGACAGTTCCAGGAGAAGACTAACATCGATTCTGTGGCTGATTTTGGGCAGCCACCACACCCATTTGTGATGAATTCTTAACGCTGATCTTCTTAACTGGAGTATCAATTTCCATAGGAGAGGCTGCTCTCTTAGCACCACCTATATTGCCTTTAGCATTCACTTCCGTACTAGACGTTACAGTCCCTCTAGCATATCTCTTCCATCTCTTTAGAGATTTAGGAGCAAACTCAGCAGCTAGAGTAGTATAGTCAGACACAGAATCTTCATCTTCAGAATTTTGACTTGAATCATCCTGACTGTAGTTGGGCTGATTAAAACTTTTTGTGGGCTTAATACTAGACGTGGTTTGGATACTGGGCTCGATAAATTTAGGCTGTGGAATATCTGAAGAAGTAATAAAAGGATTTAACGGAATATTCTTACCCGTATGTTTCTTGGAAGCGACGTTATCGTCAACCGTTTGGGTATTATCGATGATTATCTTTTCTGTTATCCGACATCTTTCCTGGTTGCTGACATGATTAATATTTGTGTCTCCCACTAACGTTTTTTGTGTCTTAACCACCTCGTCATTTCCCACTATAGGCTCTTTTAATGATATTTTATTTTGCTGACGCCGAGGTGACTGATCATCAATGGAGGGGGGACACGTACTATCTCCATTCTGGACGATTTTTTCCTTTGTACGAATATTCTTCGGCATAAACCTGAGATCCACCATTCTGATTTGTAGACTACACGTGGAGTTCATCCCATCATTGGCTGGTTCTTCCATCGACGGCTCCTGAATGAACTCATTTATTTTCTTCAAGGGATTCCTATCTTGATTAGATTTGATCGTACCTGGATTTGTTGACTTGATAAATGCTCTGATCTCATCTGGATATCGAGCTAAAGACTTGTCATTCATTTTATTATTAAATTCTTCAGCACTTAGGTTGGCGATTGTTTCCAGAGCATTGGATAGACTAGGACATTGCTTCATTAAGTGACCGAAAAAACCACAGAAGGAACAAAATCTGGGAAGGTGGCTTTAATTTCCTTCTTAGACTTCAGAATGATGGTCAGGTCTTTTGGTAGAGGTTTTGTGACATCTATTCTTACACGTATCCTTGCGTACTTCCCCCATTTAGCAGCAACTTCTTCTGTGATTGGATCTGGACAACCAATGTTCTTCATCATATTAAAGACTTTATTTGGTGTCATAACACTCAAGGGTAAACCGTAGACATGGATCCAGAATTTCACATATCTGAATTCGTAATCTTCTAATAATAGATCTTCTTCACATCTTTCAATTAGCATCAAATCTTCTTTGACTGACCGTGGTGTTCCCTGTAAAGCAGCTTCAAGATCGCAGAGAAAATGAAATTTGGCGTTGTAATTACCATTTCCCCGATCTGTAATATTCATTGGACCCGACGGATTCCAAGCTTTTGAGAGAATTTCATTCAATAGACCTAGGCTGTACTGTTTCCCAGAGTTGAATCGAAAAACCGCCATCTTATTAATCTCAGTGGAGCCATCTTTATCCTCTTCGTCATCCTCGATGATGAATTTTTCCTGATTTTCCATAAGGTTACTCATTTTTTTGATTATATCATTGAGGTCATGAGGATTCTTTGAAGTAGATGCCATAGAGAAAGGTAGAAAGGAGAATAGAAGAAGAAGAAGAAGAAAGGAAGAACAGAGGGGGAAAAAGAATCACAGAACAAGAGAAATCACCCAGAAAGGTTAAGAAAATCCATCAAAAAGATGAAGAAAGAGCTTGACCAAGGTCAAGAGAGAGACGGCCAGAAAAGACCGAAAAAATCTTTAGGGATCAAAAAAAATAAAAAATAATTACTAGTATATGATGCAGGGCGGGTCTGTTTGTATTAGATGGGCAACGACTCGAATACGACAGCGTGTAAGCAGTGAACATATGTGAAGCGGTAAACCAGGCATTGTTGTGTAAAATTGATTTTGGGAGAATTTTTCACCATATAAAATAGGGATTTTTTTGGGATAAAATTTAGTTCTTGTGGAATTTGTCTACAAATTGAGGAGTTGGGTGAGATGTTGCGAGGAATATGTTAGATTTTCGGTGTTGGTGAATGGCTTTGTAACGAGATACTATAAAAGCAAAGTAGTAAACAAGGCATTAGAATGGGGGATCCTCTATCCCTATTTTGTTTCTTTTTGTAGGTGAATCTCTCTTTTATGACCAAGGAAACACAAGACCAAGGTTTTATTGCAGGTTTTCAAGCAATGGAAGGCGTGAAACTCATTTGTGTTTTGCGATTTGCAGTTAAGGCTTTCATCTTTGTGGATGTAAATGACCAGCAAGTAAAGCAATTGATACTTCTTCCTCTTTCCTTTGAACTCTTAGTTAATTTTGCAAAATGTCAAATTTTTGGCGTGGGCTGTGATGATGATCTTACTCGATACTCAACTCTCTTAGGATGTTATACTGGTCACTTACCTACAACCTATCTGGGATTACCTCTTGGTGACAGAAGTGGTGGACTTTCAAAATGGGATTGATCAATTTATTTATAAGCTTGTAGGTTAGAAAAAGCCCTTGTCACTAAAAGCAGGTGAAGTTTTTTTTTTCCGAAGAGTAGGCCAGGTGTTGTAATATTAAGTGCAAGAGTTGTTTGTTACAACACGTTTTATAGGCCTTGCCATTCTGTCATCAAACAGAATATCAGCTAGAAAAGAGGGGTTTACCAAATCCCATACAAAAGTAGACATGAGAAGAGGATTTTGCTGATGACGAGAAACATCTTCATTTGCAAGCGCATCTGCTGCTCTGTTAGCTTCTCGATATTAATAAGTTACACTTATTAATATTGCTTTAGCCAATTTACCTGTCTAATATGCCTTTATATGAGATTCCATTTTCTGTTCCTAAGAGGTTGTAAAAATGCATGAGAGATTTTCTTTGGAATGATAACAAAGGTAGGAAAATTTTATACATGTGCAAGAAGAAAAAATATGGTGGTTGGGTATAAAAAGTTAGAAGAAAATGAATAAAGCTCTTCTTACTATAAGTAGTTTTGAAGATTTGCAACTGATTTTTTTTATTTATTTTTTTGCTTCTTTTGGAGAAATATCCTGCTGACATGATGGGTTGGTTTCCAAAAGAACCAAAAATTACTTTTAATAGATCCGTTTGGAAGGGAATCAGGAAATGTAGCTTCATTTTCAAAAAGCATGTCACTTTAAAAGCCAATACGTAATAACATTCAGATTTGGTTTGACAATTGGCCTTTGGAACTCCCTTGTAATCAATCTTTCAAGGGTAAAAAAAGAAAGTGTTGTTGATGTGTTTATGGTTGAGGAATGAAGATGGAATTAGGCCTTACCAAAAAGAGTTAGAGTTGCTGCTAGAAATGAGTTAAACGTTCTACAAAATTGTTTGAATGAGTGGTGAAGAAGATACAATTGAATGGGCAATTTCAAGCAAAAAAGGAGTTTACACTCAATTATGGTTGATGGATTTCAGATGGTACTTCTTAAAGTGTCGGTTGAAGATTGATAAAGCCAATGAATTAACTTAGTAGATCTCAAAATAACTATAAAGCTGAGGAAAACAACAAGTAACAAAATGACTTTCCAGAGAGAGTCTCTATTTTCTGCGACAAACATCAATAAGGATACAACACCGGCCGCAACAAATAAACAATATATATAAATGCATTGTGAAATTCGAAACAAGCCTTAGAAACTGAAGTTGTTGATCTAGGATGATCATTTACCAGGCGAAAGTAATGGTGTTGCACGAGATGAAGAAGATGATGATGACAACGAAGGCAATAGCGTGTCTCTTTTGAGATAAATTTCTTTTGATTTAGAGGAAAAAAAGTTCCTCTTTCCCTTCAAACTTTATATGAATTTAGATTTGGTTATTAACGAAAGTTGCGGTTTACTTTTGGTGATGAAATGTTTTTTTTTTTTCATTTATATTGGTGATTAACTGTTTGTAGATATAGTAACCTCTGTTATGCACCTGGTACTTTGATTTCATATAATTTCCTTATATACAATGTATTTATTCTCTTATTAAGAAGATGGATATATGCACAATGTTTGTGTGATACTTGATAAGTGGAGACCACAATGTTTGTGAAGTGTTTAAGTTAAAAAAATTGGTTTCATGGACTTGACAAAGTGGAGACCATAATTTTTGAGAATTTTAAAGACCTCTTGCAGAGTCATGCAGATTAAGAAATCTCATCTTCCATTAAATAACTCATATATCATGGTAGTTTTCTTCCAAATAAGATGGACTTGGAGGTACATAACTCCCATCATATAGAAAGTCGTTATTTTATTCTAAATGTGACTTGGCTTGTTTTCCTAAAAAAATATCGGATTTCTTTAAAATAGGCACTACAACCTCATTTGTGTTCATTTCCTTCTTTACCAATTTAGCTATGCCAGTACTTGCTGTATACTTTTATGGTCATTTTCTTATCTAAAATTCAAGAAAAGAAGAGTTACATCTTAATAAATAAAATTATTTTATCTTAACAGAAGAAAATTAAATTAGGTTCGAAACTTACTCCAACATAACTGCTCGACCGGCATCCCCATTAGACTGAATCCTCCAAGTTGCGGTTATAACAACGATACGATCCTTTACGAATAATAACCTGTCGTATACCTTTTATTGCCTCTGTTATTTGTTGAAGTTTTGCTAGTTATTGAGGAGGTTCCATGGGTGTTGGACCCCATCACAATAGCACTGTTAGGGCATTGTCCGATCAAACCCACTAGCAGTGGTATGTCAAGCTGGTTGTCAGTTTTAGGTGTTAAAACACAATTCTTGATTTAGCCTACTAGAGTTTAGATTTCGGAATTGGGATATAGACAAGTAGTAAAGACCTTGAAGACGAATACAGTGATTATAAAGAAGACATCGAATATTCTTCATCGACAAAAGGTTAGTAGGAGTTATGCCTTTTATGGGAATTCTTCCATTCTACTTATTCTATCTTTCGAAATAGTCGGCTACTTTAGTAGTGTTATAGCGATTGAGATTTTGTATTATTGTCTACATAACCATGAGTTATGTTAGTATTTGTTCCCACAATACTAAGTGAAAAAGGAGGGGTACCGAAATACTACCAACTTTTCGTTTTGGCTCGAAGATCTTTTTCTCTTCTTCGGATCATCGCTTCGGTCTGAAGTTCTTTGGCTTTTCAACTTCTCTTGCTCCGATTTCTGAAAAAACAAGAAAACATATGGATAAAATAATCCAAAAGGAAGAATAATCAAAGAAAATTCGACTACATCTTACCCTCAGTTTGCCCTGAGCAATCTTTTCTTGAGACTTCTTACGCTCCGCCTCGGAGAAGTAAATTCTATAGAAATCACCAACAGGGAAATTATGCCCATCCTCAAACTTCGTACGCTCGACTCTTCCCTCTTTGTCTTCATAGCCATAGAGGACGGGACCTTCGATGAGCACAGGCTTTGAAAACCACACCTCATCGCTAGAATGACGAAGAAGCGTGTTCCAGAAAGGTCTACGTCACTCAAAGCATGAGAAGAATCTGCCACTTTACCTAAGCTCACACTCCAGGGAGCCTTCTCTTTAAGCAGAGTTTTCTCTACCTTGTAGTACTTAAAGAAATTATCGGCGCTCCAAAAATCTGAAGAACGTTTAAGCCCCTCGGGAAGTTCCTCGTAATAGTACGACCTGCCCTCCGAACGAGCAACCCATTCGCTGATAACCCGAATAGAGTTCCCATTTAATTGCATCACACCACAGGGAGGGTTGATTTTGGAATAAATCTCATAAAAAAGAGGATTGGACGGATTATACAAGGGGATAGGAAGACCGGCACCTAGTTGTTCACCGGAAACGATCAACCTTCTACTACCGCACTTTTGAGTAGAAAGCAGTTCAGGGGACATAATCTCCTTACCTAAGCTTTGATAAGCAAAAAGAGACTGGTTAAACCCATAAATTTGTGCCCTCTCTTCCCAACCAATCTTCTGAGGATCCACCATTTTGTGAGGCAACACCTTACCGGAAGAAGCACTTGCAGAAGCCTGAAGCAGAAGAAAAGTTAAAAAGAATAGCAAATAAAGACCAAACCAAACGACGGGGACAAAACTTCGAAAGCTTACCATGATCAAAGAAAGAATACAGTAGAAAGAGATTCAAGCGCCTCGGAAAGCGATAAAGAAAGAAAAGGAAGGAGAGAGGGAAGAAGAAGCGAGAGAAAGCAAATTTAAATAGGAAAGGATGGAACCGATGCAGTAGGTAGCCGGTAAAAGAAAGGCGAAGGTTTCGAAAAGTACTCTAGGTTACATGTGTCAGTTAGAGAAACCAAAAAAGGGGACACGTGTCGAAGAAGGTGCAACACCAAGGGTTTTCTTCTCCAAACCTCCTCGATCTTTGGACAAGAAAAGAGGCAAACTGTGGAGGGTAAAACCCCTCGGGACACGTGTCGTAAATCCAAGAAGCCTAACCACTCCAGAGGAACCAGCAGCGAAGCCTCGGACCAAACCAAAGAGGAACGAGACCAAACGCGACGAGCGAAGACTCGGAAGAAAGGGACTCGGACCACGCCAAGGGACCGAAGTCCCAGAGCCATCTTCGGAAGTACCACCGAAGGAACCGCCTTACTCGACAAGGACTGACACCACCACGATTGAGTCACTTGTCTTATTAGCTGTAAACCACCCAAGCTCGGCCTATATAAGGCGAGCTTGGAAAACTTTGTAAGGGTTGGATTCTTTTGGGTACACTACACCATATTTGGCAGAATGCAACAAAAATTAGCAACGGCAATGTAACAGTTGCGACATCGCAACTGTATTTGGTATGTTGTTAAAATTTAGCAACGGCGAGCTTGATGTTGCTAGCTACGCAACTGTTGGTTTTCTGTTGCTACTTGGCAACAGTTTGGTTTTAAGTGTGTGAACCGTGTGTGTGCACGGTAACACTTTTGGTATTTTTCGCAGCCCTCAGATTTAGCTATGGGTATTCTGTGTACCCAAAAAAAATTATCGAGGGTATAAAAGAGAGGAAACTCACTTAGGTTTTTCATTCTATCTTTTTTTTTCTTTCTCTTGCTTCTCTGCTGCTGCGAAAACTAGGGTTGTTGTTGCTGCTGTTTTTAAAAGTGAAATTAGGGTTCATCTGCTGTGAGAAGAGAAGATTAGAGAAGTTAAACTGCTGTTGTTGTTATTACCTTATAGAAATTAGGGTTCTGCTGTTGTAAGTTTGTTTTTTAAAGTTAGGGTTTCGGATTCCGTTTCAGTTTTTAAAGAGAAGATTGATGGTTTTTTTTTTCTTTGTGTAGGTACTGTTGTTGTTTTCAAATTAGGGTTCTTCTGCTGCTGTAAGTATGAATCTGAATCTTAAATTATGATTTGGGTATTTGCCTAATTTTGATTCGTGTGTTGGTTCTATGAAATTGAAATTAGGTTTAGTTTTGCTTATTTTAAGATTCGTCTGATGGGTATATGAAACTGAAATTATGTTAGTTATTTGCTTAATTTTATGATTTGGGTGTTTGGGTATCACAAAATTTGATGTGTTGTTGAAATACGATTTGGGTGTTTGGGTATTTAAAGAAATGGCAGAATTGTCTCTATAGTTGTTGGGTTACAACCATCTATTGATTGTTGATTAGATATAGTGTTGAGGATTTGGTATCCAATGAATGAAAAATTAAGCCATCTATAGAATAGAGTAACTTGTATACCATCTTAAACTGATGGAGTCTGCATCTTAACTAGTATAGTAACTTGTTCAAGGTTTTTGAGTCTGCAATGTGCTTATGTCTTCCTCCCTCTTAATTACAGGTAATTATGGCTCAAGCGGAGGTCGATGAAAAAAAACTGCCCAAGTATAAGGAAGATGTCTGGAGAGAACTACAGGTGCAAGGATACCAGGCTTTTATAGCAGATATCATTGGAGAAAAACATTGTACACATGAAGAAAGTCTTTTACTGTGTGGGGAAGCAAGTTTGCTTCACGGTGTGGAATATAAGCCTTCCTCGGCTTCACCTGAGAAGGCAGATATCTTGATCTCTGAGCCCATGGGTAAGTTTCTTGCCTCATCATTTTAGGTTATTGGCAAGAAGAAGTATGTGTCAGCTTCAGTTACGTTTCAATTACTTAACATGCATGTATATATGTCATTGATTAAGAACTTGAGCTATGTACAATTAACATGAATCAGATTAAAATTTGTGTTGTCTGTTTCCTGTTCATGTGTGTATGTTGAAGTGATTCTACTTCTTTCATTAGTACTTGGTGGTAGTAAAGAAGTAGTAGCAGCAAATTGTCGCGTGCTCCTCAACACTCAAACCTTCTTCTTGCTTTTTTTTTATCACTTGCTGGTAAAGAAGAACAAGAAGAAGGTTTGTGGGTACAAGGAGTGCGCCTTTTTGCTGCTTAGGTAATAAGTAACAGCAAATTGTTGTTCGCGGCCACCCGGCCAAATCCTCTACTACTATCATTATCACTTTGTGGTCGTATAGAAGGCGAGGGTTTGACGGTTTGTGGCCGTGTGCGCCTCTTTGCTGTTTAGGTAGTAAAACTTTTGAAAACTAGTATTTGCATTGCATTGTAAGTTCTTTAAGATCAAACAGGAATCTGTTTTCCTTTGAGTTGTGTGTATGTGCAGAATTTGTAATGTTATGTGTTTTGCTTTGTAGAAAATCCGGACAGTGGAACAGGATGGGAAGACCATTAAGCTTCAGATTGTGAGGTGCTTTCTTCTTTTGGTTATTGTTTTGTATTCTTTATGATTGGATGGTTTTCACCATGCATTTTGGACATGGAAGGATGAGAGAATATTATATACAGTTACGCAGTCTATAAATGCCTCTGGTTTATGCATTCGTGTGTATTAGTAGTAGATATTTAAATCATCTTGTCCAGAATTGTCGAAATTGTTAGGGATTTGTTTTGGCTCTAAATGCTTAGGACTATCTTATTGGCACACATCTTTCTGCTTGGTCCCAGGTTTCTTGTGGGGCATCCAGCATGTTGTCTTGTTTTACTGCTTTGATGTTCTATCTTGTGTATAAATGTAACATCTCCTTTCAGATTTGTGGTTCACGACATTTCTGGCACTATGGCATTATAGTAAGCTACATATCATCTTTCTCAATGTTTAACCAAGTCAACTAGGTTACTTACTGTTAATTTTTCTTTCCTTTTCCCAGGTAGTGTATGATGTGACAAATGCAGGGATTAGCAAGCACTATTTGAAATGGTCAGTAATCACATTCGAAACTTCAGAATGTATAAAGTTGTTCTTTTGCAAAGTCCAAATACTACTACCTGGATTGAGTTTGTTGCATTTGCAAAGTCTGCGGCATGATTTTTTTTTATGTAGCCGATGGGAACTGCGGTGTCTTGATTCAAGGGAGTAACTAATTTCTAGATAACACCACATGAATTCATTTGGTGGTCTTATGATTAAGGGCTTGTATCGATCATCTATCCCATGATTAAGTCCTATGTAATCCATTGTGGTAGTTAAATCCTATTGAAAAGTATATATATATGGAAAGATATTGAGTGAGTGTCCGTTTGAAACTAATAGCAGGTAATTTATTTAGTTTTCTACTCATCTTAGTTCTGTAACAAGCATGAAAGGTGAAACTGAATCCAGTGTATGTTTCTTGTGTCAGGTGTTCATACAAGGAGTCCCACACAAGGCCATCCCAGAGGACATAGAGCGTATGTTGTCTGGCTGTTGGAGGTTAAGCATTCACCATTTTTTATTAGTCTGTAATCTGTATGGCCTGTATGTCATCTCCTGAAAATCTTATGTTCATTTCTGTCATAAACGTTTGTAAGAATTAATGTGTATGCATGAATTTGTAAGGACAGTACAAGTAAGAATAAGATTGGTTGTAGGTAATTCTGTGTGGCTCAGGGAAATAATATTTGTTGGGGAATCACTGTTTTGACCAGGTCAAGCAAGACTGACCTTTGTCTGACCAAGTCAAAGACTGACTAGGTCAAAGTCAAGGTCGGTCTTCTTTGACCTGGTTATTTTTTTTTGACTTTTGGTAAAAATTAGCAACAGTTTGAGAACTGTTGCGAGCAAAAATTGTAGCAACATACCTCCAGCCGTTGCTAAACTGTTGCTAATAAAATTAAGCAACGACAACATTACCGTTGCTAAATTTAGAAACACCGTGTTTAGCAACGACTCGCTGGTGTTGCGAGTCCACTACGCAACTGAAACTGGCTGTTGCATCCAGCCAAATATGGTGTAGTGGTAGAACCTAAGCGGCAAGAATGGGATTAGGTCTGTATCTCCTCTGGCTCCTTAGGGTTATAATCCATGTAGTTACAACATTGAAATACAAATCTTCACGCATTTAGTCTTTGATTATTGTTATTTGTGTATCTTCGGTATTGTTCTTATGATCTTCGTACCACGGAATCATGTTAAATAACTGTATGTATGGGTAGATCTGATGGCTGTAGTACCTTATGTACCTGTGCAGATTTTCTACTCGTACACACAAGTTGATTTCCTTCGGATTGTTAAATCCAGGTCATACGGAAATCTACTTCACAAATCGGGGCTGACAAGCAAACCGAGTAAGCTATGCCCAACTTATCTCTACCTCAGTTATACACGAAGAATCACTTAAGAAACTTGTATAGCTGGAGCTAACTAGGTCTTACAACACCGAGTGCAGCCGTGCGTTGCTACTTTTCCAACCTTGTTGAGTAACGTATCAGTTCTTGAATAGCCGTATAGCAGAAAAGACGGACTATGGAATAGACAAGAACGTCATCAGGTTACCAAGGTTACAGGTTAATCCGATTTCAACCAAAGATGGTCTCAATCTCCTACCTGTGCTTCCCAACTCTCAAGAGAAGTCTTTTATAGTCGTAGGGAGTTCCCAGAGGAGCTGCAACCTATAGAGGATGACTATACCACAACAAGCGTTCACCGAAGTGAAAAGAGTTTACGCTACCTTCCCGAAGGACCTTCACGTATGCTTGATGCTTGCGGTATTTGTCCGTAGACACCTCTATTTATATAACACTCAATAAGATAGGTTGCTTTGGAATAAAGCAATCAATTACTTGTCCCACAAGTTAAGGAAACCCTAAACTTGATAACCAAGTAATAGAGATTAATCTCAATTGGAATTCTTTTTATCATTATCTGCCAAGTGTTTTGTTAGCTCAAAAACACTTCAAGATAGAATCCAACAGACCAGAGATAATCTTATCTTATTGACTCATTGAGGATCGTTAGATGGAACACAAAAGATATTCTGTGATATAGAAGTCCATCTAAGAGATAAAGGAGTTTAGAGTTTGACCCAAGTGAAATTCTGAAAGAATATCCACTAAATCCGACACTAGCAAAGTAACCAACACTGGATTCGCGTACCGGTTCGCGAAATGTTCAGTCACTTTGGAACTCAGAAGATTTCCGAGTTTCTGGTTTGCGAACCGGTTCGTGAACCGTCCGCCTGTCAGATTTCCTCAAATCTGGATTCCGTTGGAAGTACTGGGCTTAGCCAGAACTTAGACGTGTGTACGCCCTCAGCTGTAATCCATGGAATCTTTGCTCAAGAGTACTCCTTTAGATTCATCCATATCCAACTAACAGTTTGCAAGCAAACCATTGTAATGGACACATGACACTGAATCTGTCTCATTCATTCTTGTACTCACAATATTTGTGGGAACAAACACTGGTCATGACACAAGGTCACGTTACACAAGAATACGATCTCAATCGCTATTATCACTACTAAAGTAGTCGACTATATTTCGAAAGAATAGAAAAAGTAGAATAGAAGAATTTCCATAAAAGTCATAACTCCTACTAACCTTTTGTCGATGAAGAATAATTGATGTCTTCTTTGTCTTCACAGTCTTCGTCTTCAAGGTCTCTACTACTCTGTCTATATCCCATTTCCGAAATCTAAACTCTAGTAGGCTAAATCAAGAATTGAGTTTTGACACCTAAAACTGACAACTAGCTTGACATACCAACGCTAGTGGGTTTGACCGGACAATGCCCTAACACTAAGGTTACAAGATGCATGAGATAGATTCGATGCCCTTTCCAGTGCAATGGTTGCTTGCAAATCACATGTATGAAACGATGAATATAAATGAGTACTCTAGAGCAGAGTCTAGTGTATTATAGCTAAGGGCTTAATAAAACGTCTAAGTACTGGCCCAACCCAGAACTTCCAGCGGATCCAGTTAAACCCTAATCTGAGAAACGACGGTTCACGAAACTGTTCGTGAACAGTGACTCCAAAATTTTCTTCTGAGTTACAAAACGTCAATCCGTACACGTACATATACGTGAACCACTGATTCGATGAATTTGGCTGGAATCCAGTCGGACGGTTCCCGAACCGTCCAAGTGAATATTCTGCGGAATTTTCACACGGATTAAACTTCTGACTCCTTTATCTCTTAGTTGGACTTGTGCTTATCAGAATATCTTCTGTGATCCATCTAACGAATATCAATGTTTCAATAAGATAAAAATTGTCTCTGGTCTGTTGGATCTCTATCTTGACGTGTTTTTGAGATAACAAAACACTTGGCAAATAAATGTTTAAAGATTTACAAATGAGATAAATCTAGGGTTTCTTTGTGTGCAAGCCAAGTAACGGGTTCGTTTACACAGGCACTTGCTAACTTGTAGGTTAACAAACTAGTTGCTTTATTCCTAAGCAACCTATCTTATTGAGTGCTCTAAATAGAGGGTTAAATAATGAAAACCACAAGCATCAAGCATACGTGAAGTTTCTCTGTGGAATTGATTGTAAACTCTTTGCACTTCGGTGTAATTAGCTTGGTGTGGTATAGCCATCCTCTATTAGGTAGCAATTCCTCTGTGGGATCTACCTAACGACTATAAAGACTTCTCTTGAGAGTTGGGAAGCACAAGTAGGAGATAACGTACCTCTGTGGTTGTTATCGGATTAACCTGTAACCTTGGTAACCTGATCACGTTCTTGTCTATTTTACGGTCCTTCTCTTCTGCAATAAGGCTATTCAAGAACTGATATGTTACACACAAGGTTGAAAGGAAGCAACGCACGACTGCACTTGGTGTTGTAAGACCTAGTTAGCTCCAGTTGTATAAGTTTCTTAAGTGATTCCTTTTACAACTGAGGTAAAGACAAGTTGGGCATAGTTTTCTCGGTTTACTTGTCAGCCCCCGCTTGTAAGTAGATTTCCGTATGACCTGGAGGAATCTGAAGGAAGTCACTTTGTGTATGTCAAACTGAAAAGGACAATTCAAACATACAGTCAGTAATTTGCAAAGCCGGTATTGTTGACATAAGCCTTTAACAGCGGTTAAAGCAACTCATATGCCTGTAAAGGACGTCAGCTAGGGGAATCAAGTGTGTGACGATCTGTGGGGGATCTAGAGACGTAAGGAGTGCGACAGTAGATGATTCGCTTGGAGGGATTGAGTCGGTCTCCGCTACATCTCAGACCGAAGTATTATAGTAGGCTAGTGTTTGTAGACAGTTAGTACCGTATGGTGTTCAATCTAGACGAGGTCCCGAGGTTTTTCTACAGGTCGTAGTTTCCTCGTTAAAAAAATCTATGGTGTCTTGTGTGCTTTACCTTCCGCATTATATTCTCTGATTATATAATTAAAGCAAACACAAGAAGTACGTTATTAATAACCGTCGAGTTGGTCCATAATCCATCCAGGAGATTTGCCAAGATTTATCTTGAGTTGGACCGATCACTTGTGATCCCACTCCGGTTATC
>JAJJMA010332478.1:0-10544 GCA_023529015.1 Papaver nudicaule
CAAGTTCACGATCCTAATTAACGTATCTATAAAACGAAATCTTACAGAAGGGGATAATCTTTAAGTAACAATCTCAAGATCGAGTCAGGCATATCAGTGCATTTGGGAAGCGGTATATAGCTACAGCAATCTCAGCTGTATACATGGAAAAGAATCAGAAGTAATTCAACTTGAGACAGTATGAGCATGCAATTTGAATTATGGTCATTTATCTCCCTCAATCTCTTGGCTCGTTCTCTTGCTGCATCGAAATACCATTCCTATCCTTGGATCGAGAATAAAGCGACAGCAGGGATTACAAAACCGGCAAGCACTCAGCTCGAACATGGCCAAAATCTTGAAGCACCATTCGGCAAACTCAACTTCGATATCTACTCCAATAATCTCGAAGCACGCCAGTACAGTTCGATGGAGAAGGCAAACTAAGAACATATTGCACCCCGCAGTTCATTACGTACATATCAGCACTCGAAACAATAGTCTCAGCAATCCTTGAAGCAACCTCTCAGCGACACGATCAATAGACAGACAGCTTCGATGATGGCAACTCGTCCTCTTCTCGATGATACAAAAACAATCATAGACAGACAACTTCGATGAAAACCCATTCCCTTCTTGATGAGTACACAGCTTAAATCAACTTCGATTACCATGATCACCCAACTTCGGCGTATACTCAACTTCGATGACTCAATTACGTTAATAATCTCGTCAACAAATTTGACGACTCAAAGTCGAGCCTCAGCCACCAACTTCGATGTCCATTCAGTTCGAAGGCCACCAACCTATCTCGATGAGCGGTTACTCAAGCATCACCAGCACAGTACCTTCGAAAGAAACCTAACTTTCGATACAATATTCTTGGAACAACTTATTCAAACATTTTCGATGAATAAATCTCGAAAGCATTTTTCGATGACTTATTTCGAAGGCACAGCGTCAATAGCCTCGAAGCAGCCAGCTCAGCCGTACCTTTAATTTCTATTAGTTGGTTCACCATCGAGATACAACACTACTTCGATCCAAGCATGCTATATCGATCAAAGCACAAAGTCAGCATTAACAACACAAGCTTGTCAACACGGTTAAATATCAACTTCAATGGTCAACTCCCTCAGCAGTAATAAATAACTTTGATGCCAACTTTGAAACCTCGATGACACGAAAATGATCTCGATACATCTCAACTAGCTCGAAACAACTTCACTAACCAACCTTCGAAGACTATTCCTACTCGACTACGACGACTCACCTTCAAAGACTGTCTACTCAACAGCCTTACATCAATCACCAACTGATCAACTACTTCGATCAGTCACTTTGATCTACTTCGATCAACAACTTTGACAACAGTTTCTTCGATGCCATACCTCGATGGCACTGTTAACTGTGGTCCTGTGGAACCCATTCAGCTCGTGAATCATCAGCCCATCCAATTGAATGGTCATTTAAGCAAAGCCACCAGCTACTTCGGAGGAAGCCTACATTTCAGAGAAGCTTATCCAAACTCTTTTGATGGACAACTCATTCTCTTCTCGATGATATGAACCTAGACGAGGAAAGAAAATCAGGAGCAAGTTATATTTCATGGATCTATATTTGTTAATAATCAACATCGAGGAAAGTCTGTTCCCTTCCATTAAAGCCAAGGCATTTGGGTACATAATGATCGATGGATGCAGCCAGTCCTTCGGGTTTAACATCACCTTCAATCTGGGGAATCCCAAAACATAAGTCACATGAAAAGGGAGAATATTCTAACTCACACTTTCAATTTTCTCTAAACTTATTCGAGGCAATTATCTACCTAAAAGCATGCTTTAGATTATTAGGTACCATTCTTTATCACCATGCACGATCACTGGCACATCAATTAATAAACAACTATGAAGTTAGGACTGTTTGCTCGTATAGACTCCTAGTGGAAAGGGTTAGTGATATTCAGTAGGTCATTCGATATTACATTTCTCCTCGTATCACAAACAAAGTCTATAATATCTTAAGCTTATACATGGTAACTAATTAATAACGTAGAAACTGCAGTTGTCATACTTTACTCCAATCTCGAGTAAAACCTCACTTCGAGGATATTCAACCTTCTCGACAATAAAGGCAGTGATATTTAGATAAATATATAGATAAATACTCTGTATTAATTCGCTCACTTTTTTTGTTTCAAGACGCTATACTCACTTTCATAATAAGTTACAGGGCATATAATTATCTCGGTATACCGATGAAACAACAAGGCAAGAATACAAGTTCAAAAAAATTATTGAAGATCATATTTCAAGCACATTACCAATAAGGAGCAGTAGGCACAACTCAAATCTTGACGTCAATCGTACTCACCAAGAACAATCAACTAGCAAATGGGGTGGTACAAAACTGGGGTAAGGATCAAAGAAGCACTCAAGCGAGCTTAAGGAGCGAAGTACACTAGAACCATATGACGAAAATTGATAAGGAAATGTCGAGACTCAATGAACAGGGACTTAAAAGCGCAAATAATCAACCTTCTCGCCTTTGCTAAGCATTTCCTAACTCTGAAATCTCTCTTCTCTATTGATATTTGAAAGTTCGAATTATTTATGCTGAGGCATTTCTCTCGCCTAGAACAATGCTTAATAGAATTTTTATCACAAGGTTATATTTCATGAAAGTCATTTAGCAAACAGCGTATGAAGTCATAAGAGTTATTGTTTGCAACATTAGATTCTTAAAAAGCCGATTGAATCGCTTCCTCCCACCTCGAGGGGCATGAATATCGAAAAAGAGTATTAGTTTCAAATTAAGAGAAATAGTATAATAATAAAGTTTTAGGCATGTACCAAGTAAATGTGATCGAACCATCTCTTCCCACCTTGAAGGGATGGGGCATCGAATGATTATGTTTGAGATCGAACCATTTCTTCTCACCTCGAGGGGATGGGCATCGAGAATACTTAATGCAACATCGAGCAATATCTAGTGACAATGAAGCTAGAATTTTTGAGTCACCAGTTAATGCCTTAGATTTATTAAAGTTTCCTCTCGATACAACATAACATGTACGAAGTTATCACATTATGTATAAAGTATACTTGTCACATAATGTCACATTCGAATCTCCTTAGCTTTATACAATCTTCAACTTCACACAATATTATTTTATACATGAATTATACTTATCGAAAATAGCTCGATCTGTTATATCTCGATACAACCTCCAGATCCTCCTCGATGAGGCAAAGTCCTACCTGATTAGGCACATCTCTAAAGGCCTCGATGCCATATAAACGAACGGGCCATGATGTCATATCTCCCCTAGTGCCTTAACGCAATGAAATTAAAAGCCTTGACGCCAAGGCCCTGATGCCAATTATAAAAAGTCCTCAAGCAGTAGGCACATAGCTGAAGTACATGTAGCCGTAAGGGCCCTACGAGCTACATGATACAGTCCTCTACCCATAAGATACCCCGTTAGCGGTGGGTACTTTGCATGGAAGCTACATAAGCTAGAGGCATTTGGACCCACTACCATGCGACCGTGAGGACCTCTCTTTTGAGGCGTCGCGGGGATGATAAATGGGAGTAACATCTGCCTTTAGGGCGGATGGAACCCCGAGGCAGCTAATTAGCTTACATTCACGGGAATGGTAAGCGAGTTACGCAACCAAGGGACCTCCTCTAAATAATCAAATATAGCCTCGAGGAGGGGCAAGCGAGAACATATGAGTCGAACTTCAGGCCGTGGTAGGAGAACAGTACCATGTCTAAGCTCCAGCCTTGACCGGCACTCCCCCATCGTGGTACTTTATTATTGAGACCCAGAATAGCAGCTACCCACCATAAGATTCCTACTTTACTTAGGCTAAACGGGTTTTCGGGACACCACCATGTCCTTTCGGAAGATATTTAATATCTTCGATACCCACCTAATGTACTGAGGCAAAACGGGTACCTATGGTCTCGATAGTCAGTGTTTGGTTGAAACCAGGCAAGTAGCTCAAATCCTTTGGGAAGGGTGATCCGTAAGTCCCCCGCTAGCTTGGTTTACTGCCTCCCACATCGAAGTAAGCCCCGGAGTTGCACTCTAAGTAACCTTAGGAGCCTAGAATTTACAAGGTAAACTTCGTGCCTAGTCAAGAGTTACCAAACACAATACATCGAAGAACAATGCGTGCCTGATCACGTCTTCTAAGAAAAGTGCATGCATGATCACATAATACTACAAAAACTATGCATCGAAGAAAAGCATGACTCGATCATGAAAGAAAAATTTCATCGAAGAATGAATCAAAAACGTACATTTAACTTCATCGAATAATGACTAGAAAATATACTTTTCACTTTATCGAATAACGAATTGACATATACTTTTAACTTCATTACAGGATGAATCGAAATATACTGCAGGATGGATCGAAGTACAAAAAGGATAGAAATGTGCAAAGATTGGAGCACATGATGTAAGACAGGGGCACAAGCAAATCACAAAAGATATTACTTCGAAGTATTCATTGAAGCACCAGGCAGGAGCATGAACCAAGGTTTCTTCGATAAGATCTAGTGAAATGGGTTTCGAGGTTGACTTCTCTTTCAAGACGCTCGAGGAAAGTTTTACATACAAGAACTTCACTAAGGACCCACTCGTAGACAGCAACTTCAATGATACAAGGAGCAAGACATCTTAATTTGGAGAAGGCAAAGTGATAGCATTCTTCATTTACCAAGGAGCATGGCATCCTTCGTTTCACAATGGAGAGCCACAAAGTCAACATACTGGAGCAGTAATTGGAGCAAAACAAAGAATGCAGGGCAAAGCCATTGGATGACAACCTCTTCGTACAACAAATTATCTTCGTGGATGGTACACTTCGGGAAGAAACAATCCTTTTGCTTCACAAAAGTTCAGTTCCTTCACTTTCGAAAGCAAAAGGGGGGCAACTATACAAGAGAATCTCGCATGGAAATTTTTCAAACTTATTTCTTCAACAACAATCAAGCAACAACAACGACACCAAACAACTCAGGAAGCCGTCTAGGAACTTCGCGCAAGAGTAGGAGAAAGTATGCATACTCTTCCGCTCAGTCCCTTCGACAGCAATGGAAAGCCAAGAACTCATCTCGCTCCAAAGATAGTCTCGAAGGAAGATCACAACAAAAGAAACACCTCGATAACACCTCGATTACCACCCTTCGAACTAGCCACAACATGAAGCAATCATATATCTACACCGAAGTACACCAAGAATGGTCACCTCAATGTTCAAAGGATCCTCGAAGTAACCATTCCTCATCGATGAAGCTCAGTTATACAAGTGCATCGGCTGTATATACTATGGCAGTGTATAAATGGCCAAGAGAGATTATTATGGAGTGTGATAGAATTGTCAGGAATTTCTTATGGTCTGGTGATGCAGCAGTCAGAAAATTGGTTACTCTGAAGTGGGATTTGGTTTGTGCTTCATTATGTGAGGGAGGTTTGAGTATTAAAAAGATAGAAGTGATAAATAAGTCTCTCTTGATGAAGCTCTACTGGGAAATTCAAAATGGCACAGATGAAATGGCAAAATTCTTTCAAGCTAAATATCAAGATAAGAATGGTAACTGATTCAATATTATAAGAAATCATCAATTTGGCCAGCAGTACAATGGGTTATGGGAGAAGTTCATGAAGGAAGTAGATGGTTGGTGGGAGATGGCAAACAGATTTCTGTTTGGGAGGATAATTGGATTAAAGATAAAGCCCTTATTGATCTTTTCCATGAGAATGAATACATACAACAACATAGAGCTATGAAAGTATCTGACCTATTGCTGGAAGGAGAGTGGGAAGTGAACTGTTGGAAATGATTAATATTAATGAGTTGCCTGTGATAAATGGAAAATAAGATAGAAGGGTGTGGATGGGCACAATTACAGGAAAATTTTCTGTTGCTTCTGCTACTGAAATTATAAGAGAAAAGTTTCATGTTTTGCAGTGGACAAAAGCTATATGGAACCATAGCATTCACCCCAGTATCTCAAGCAATGTTTGGAAGTTGATTAGAGGAGTGTGTGCAAAAGATGATAATCTTAAGAAAAGGAAAATACATTTAGCATCAAGATGTGTTTTTGTAAAAAAGAAGAAGAAAATTGAGCTATTCAACATTTGGTACCCAGCAAAAGACCAACACATAGCGTTGGTACCCAAGATTCAAAAAATTAAGATTTGGTACTTGAATCTAACGTTGACCGTTAAGTCAAACTTGACTTCGTAAATGAATATTTATTTTAACAAACCAAAATTATTATTTTTGAACACCCGAAAACACCCTTTAATCTGACGGTAAAAGATAGTTCTCCCTGCTCAAATTATACGTCGGTGTAACATCTCTAACCATGCCTGTCGGCAGTTCATACAGAGCTCTCTCACTCACTCCATCATCTCCACTGTCACACCAATTACATCACAAAAGAAGATAGAGTGAGATTCAGATAGGCACAGAGATCAAAGAGATCAGAGATCTTAATTAATTAACCAACAGAACCCACTTCACATTTCTTACAAGATCATTTCTCTGAATCCAAATCCCTAGATTTCTCAACTTGGGTTTCCGAAAATCTATACAAATCGTATCAATTCTTCTGCTTATTGTTACAGTTGTTGCACTGTTCTTCCTCCGTAACATTGGTGATACAGCTGCTCTCCTTTGTTTTGAAAACAGATCTAAACAACTTGAAACTATTCATTTCCCTGATTGGAATTCGATTCCAAAATCATCTCCAACACCTCTTTGATTCCCCTTTTCACAGACACTATACAACTACTCATCTTACTTAGAAAAGAAGAGAAAGAAAAGAGAGACAGTAATCCTTTCTAAAAGAAGAAGAAACAAACAGACAGTCATAGAGCAAATCCAAAAAAAAAAAACCCTTCCTTTTTGTTCCTCCGCCACCACTTCCCATTATTTTAATTCATACTATCCACTTATTCTTCTCCCGGTGATGTCTCTTATTTGAACATAGAATGTTATCTATTGTCTCCAATTTTGTTTTATCCTATTGAATTGGTTAAGACGTGGATCGATATAGCATATGAATTTTGGATTCAATTGTTGTGATGTGGTCGATTGAATCTTATTTTGTATTAGCTATGATCAAATTGAGATTGAGATTTTATTGATTTGATTGGAAGCTTAAAATTCGATTGTGGTGCGGTAGCGGTGGTGGGGAGTGATGCTGGTTGCGGAGAGGAAGGAACAAAATCTGGGGTTTCCATTAGGGATAAATTGGTAGTTTTATAAATAAAAATTTGGAAAAATAATAATAATGGTGGTCAAACCAAGACTTGACGGTCAACGGTAGATTCATATACCAAATCTTAATTTTTTGAATGTTGGGTACCAACGCCATGTGTTGGTCTTTTGCTGGGTACCAAATGTTAAATAGCCCAAGAAAATATAGAACATATCCTCTGGTACTGTGATTACAGTGAGATTGTTTGGCAATGGTTAGCTAGTGTGTTCCAGTTTGTGCATCCTAAATCCTTCTTAGAAGCATTACACCTTGCTGACAGGAAAAGTCCTGCTCTTAGAGAAGTTTGGAGATCAGCAGTGTGCATTACAATGAAGGAATTGTGGTTCAAGAGGAATAAAATGGTGTTTGAGAATGAAGGCTGGAATTCAGAAGAGATTAAGGATAGAACAAGAAGAATTACAGCTGAGTCAGAAATTAGAATGAAGAAAGACATGTGGAACTCTTCATATGATCTGCAAATCCTAAAATTCATTGGGATGAAGGCTAGACAAGTTAAATATATTCAGGTCAGAGAGATCTATTTTTATCTTCCTCTTCCTCATCGGGTTCTTATTTGCTGTGATGGAGCATCTAGGGGTAATCCTGGTGCTTCAGGATTTGGCTTCATTGCCAGGAATAGTATGGGAGAGGTTTTGGTTGCAGTGGAGTGTGGTTTGGGTGTGGCTACAAATTACTTTGCTGAGGTTCTAGCAGTGTTGAATGAAGGAGAATGGGTTGTACAGAATAGCTTCAGAAACATTGTTTACAGAACAGATTCACTGGCTGTAAGAAAAGCCTTTAGTATTGCTGGTATTCCTTGGTTTGCCATCACAAGATGGAACCAGTTGATCAATAAAACTAGTGATATGGGTTTTGTTCATAGCTACAGGGAAGTTAACTTCTCTGCTGATACATTAGCAAAAAGAGTTGTTGCCTTGCCCTGTGGGAATAAAAACATCTATATGCACAGGCCTGAATTCCTCAACCAAACTGAAATGCCTAACAGAAAGTATTATAGGCTTAGTTGAGTAGTTTTTGTTTTCATTATTCTGTTTTCTCCTTTCCCTTTTTTGGGATTTTTGTACTTGTTTGGATTTGGTTTTTGGATTTGAATAAAAGTTTATTGTTTTTGAGCAAAAAAAAAAATAAAAAATAAAAATATATTTACTCATCTTTCATTATTGGTCCTGGATATATATATATATATATACAAGTGCATCGAAGATACAGCTCGATGGAATACAACAAAGCACCAAAGTCAATCCATGGCATTAATCTCCTTAGAGAAAAGAATAACAATCAACTCGATCAAGTATACTTCTTCGACAACTCAACAAAACGTAAAGGTTAGAAGTCTGAAACTGCTGAAGCAAGTCGAAGTATCAAAGCTAAGAAGATGAAAGGATACAACTCAAGTCAATTCATCCCAGGAATTTTGCAAGTCCACGTGTCTCGCACCATCAACTATGACAAGAAGAATTTTCTAACGGATTAATCTTCGAAGCATCCATTAGCAAATGAGCAAACTGTAGGGGCATAATTCTGTTGAGCCATGTTTCATCATCCTATAAGAGAAGCAAGATAACGCATCATGAATGCGAAGCACGGAAGAGAGTCGAAGACCAATCATACGAACCATTGACCGCCAGTCGAAGACACCATCTCGATCCGATTACACCTTCGAAGTAGATACCCAGCTCGAGACCCAAGCTCCCCTCGAAGTGTAAACCAAACTCGAAGATGAAGTCCATCGATGAAGTAAACCGCCTTATGCTCGCTACATGGAAGAATACTAGAGCCGAAGTGACTTAACGAAGAGAAGACGAGATGCACCGAAGACTACCTTTACTCAGTAGCTAAGAAAAGGGTAATATGGTAATTATTATGTAAGTTTCCTCTATATAAAGGAAATATCTCTAAAGAGAGAGGGATCTTCTCTTTTACTTTCTCTCTCTTCTTCCTTCTCCACTACTCATCTTCTTCCCCACAAAACTAGATCTAGAGCTTTTCTCTAATGGAGTTTTATGTAATCAAATACAAGGAAAGTAATAAATTCGTGATGTAGGATGCATTCACCGCTCCGAACACGTTAAAAACACCATGCGTCATCTTCTTTACATTTTGCACCTTGTTTACTTGATTAGGGTTCATATTTGTGATACAAGGATTCATTGGTTGTTAGGTATAAAATCTCTTAGCATATTTTATATCAACACATTCCTGTTTAACACTGATTGGAAGCTAGGGAAAATGTTTGACTAAACTTTTTATTTCTCCTTGTTATGAAACATTATGTTTATTCTATTAATGGATTTGGCCTTCTATCCATTGGTGTTTATAGCTTTGGCTTATTTTGGTGTATTTATTTTGGAAGCAATGATGTCATGGGATATCATATTCTCAGAGTTCCTTCATCTTCATGAATCGGTATCAACTCAACTATCCAGTGTCTGGCGGCATCTATAAACAATTCAAAAACTACGTGATTTTCGCACGTACTTTCCTTTGGAAAACCATCTTAGAATCAAACCATTACCCATTTTCCTGTTTTATCTAACCATTTTCACCCATTATCCCAGCTGGTATTGCGTATGTCACGGCCTCACTCATTACTCCTTACCGGAAATAGAGCAACCAAGAATATACGATAGTTATCATCCAGGAAAAGTCAAAAAACCTATTCATATAAACCCTATTCCTAATAACCCTACATTAGACCATCATAGTTCTCTCAACTTAGACTCAGAAAACATCAAACTCTCCCCTAAAATGGCTTCCAGCAGCATTGGTGACAAGTCCACAAAGACACAAACTCCTGTAATAGAAATTACGTCAAAGCTAATGGATGCTAACATTGATCTAGAAGTGGATAATCAAAAAACTTATGTTGAAGAAGAAGAAGATAACACAGGGATTACCCTAATTGGGAAGATTATGATTGAAGGAAGAATGTCAGGTAAGATGGTTGAGGATTTCATTAAGTTCACATGGCCATTCATCCCAGAAGAAGATGCATTCAAAGTGATGGAGGTAGATCCGAATATCATGATATTCACCTTTAAGAAGTGGTCACAGTTGGACAAAATATGGGAAGAGAGACCATGGAGTGTCAATGGACATATGCTGGTTGTTCATGACTATGCACCATCTGTAATTATCAAGAACTAGAATGGGATAAGCATTTTTTTTTTATACAAATCAAACCCATGCTTCCTGAGCACATGAACCAGAAGGTGGTTGAGGAAATAGGTGAAACCATAGTGAAAAAGCAGGGGTACCGA
>JAJJMA010332481.1:6286-22692 GCA_023529015.1 Papaver nudicaule
AAAAAAAAAATCTCGATTCAGATGCTGCTACGATTCAATCATGCGACTCGTTTCGTTTTAGTGTTTTACTGGCTCGAATCGTAAGAGCTGAATCGTGAATCGTACGATTCTGATTACCTTGATAATGACCAATCCAGTGGAAGTCTGCAATAGCACTTGGTAGAGAGACACCGGGGAAGTCGATCGCATTCTTGTTCTTGACGTAGATCTGAACGTCTCCTGTTTTTGTATAGAACATGTGCCTTCCCGTCTTATATATCCTCTTAACGTGTTTATTGTGGGGATCCCATACTCTCGGTATCCCCTTTATAGAGAATTCCTCCAAAGCACGATGATTGCGCCAAGTCCCCAGTCATTAAAGAGGGTGTTAGAGTTAAAATAAGCGAACTACTTGATGAAGATGTTTACCTCGCCGTCTTTACTGAGTAGTGAAGTTCTAGGAGGATGTTGGCGCTATGAGGTGTGGCTCCATGAGATGTGGTAGCACCGCGGATGTCGGCGCTATGAGCTTTGCGCCATGGCTTATTCATTGTAAATTCTGACAGTTCGCGTCTTGCATGTTCCCTGATAGTTGCATCATATCTCCTAGCTCACTTGTTGTATCATCACAAAATTTTTACACATGGTATTAAACATCCAGGGAAGTATTGTGTCCAAAAATATCTTCGAGGCTCCTCGTAGATTTTCCGCAGTACTTGGCGTGGTCTTGCACATGATTCCTGACTGCGCGTCTCGCGTGTTCTGTAGTGTTTGTGTCATATCTCCCAATCCCCTTGCTGGATTGGTATGAAATTTTATTATGTACTGGGAGACATACAGGTAAAGATTGTGTCCGAAATCTTTCCAAAATCCTGGTGGATTTCTCAAACCGGTTGTTTCTTCGCAGCAAAAGTTGCTGGCGCAGGAAATTCTGACAGCTTTTCTTTTCCTCAATGTTCACGCCATATTTCTTAAACCACATGGAGTTATTGCATGAAATTTTACCACATAGTTGTAGACATTAAAACGGAGTTTTTGTATAAATTTTACCCAAGAAATCCTCGCGAGCTTTCCGCAGCAACTGTTTTGGCTTTGTATGTACGTTATGTCCACTTATTTCAATGTACTGTAATGTTTGCGCCATATCTCTTGATCTACGGATTGGATTGCCACAAAAATTTTACACATAACAGTATACACTTGTAGGAAGATGTTGTATAAAAATCACCTTCATATCTTTTACCAATATTCCGCGTTGATCGTTTTCGTGAAGGTCGTCGTACAACAAACTTGGTATGTAGTCGTGAGCACGCCTTTGCTTGTCTCTAGGGTAGGTTTGCTCCATGGAGACTCAAAATAAAATAACTTCTCCACAAGATGGTTTCTAGTCTTTGATTGGTAACTAGTGTTGAGGTTGTAGGTAATGGCGTTGATCCATAGGGTTAATGAAGGCTGGGAGAGCATTCTGTGGAGTCACAGAGGTATACGGTAGTGAAAACATCTTGTGGGGCTAAGGTTAGGTGAACTTCTTGTTGTAAGAGATATCTTCTGGTGAAGGTAGGTTTCTATCTTGTAGCGCTGTGGGATTTTATTGTAAAGGTGTTTCATGGCTCCGTGAGCACGGAGCCACAAGAATAATTTTAATGGAAGGTATTTTGTAGTGATGTAAAGTTATGTCTGTTACAAAAGTTATGCTTTTTCTCACGATCAAGAAACTTTTGATTGTATGATTTTTAGGGTTTTCACAAACTCGGAATCATATATTCTTTTCCAAAAATTGGCTAAGGAAAAGAGATTATAAACAAAGCAAAACTAGATAACATTAAATTGTTTTTGTCCATGTTAGACTTTGTAAGTTGTTCTTTATTGAATAACACCACATGGGGGAGAGTTCTTAACTTGAACTTGCGCTTAATAACAAATCTTTTTGGGGAGCGTGGTTGTGGAATATAAGGAGAAAGGTGTGTCTATATTTCTCTAAAGATGAATCAACTTAGAGATCATCGTTCTGATTTCCTAGTTATGTCATCTTAAACTTGGTATGTGAGTACTTAGCTTAACCTATTCTCATAGGTTTATGAAACCCTAGTCTCGAACTACTTTGTCATATTTTTGTGACAAATAGGGGGAGAATACATATGGTTCTTGTTCTTGTGGTTCATAACCATAGGGGGAGAACGTCATGTGCTTACTTGTTGTGCTTTTACAAACTATCAAGTAAGGGGGAGTACTTAAAGATGAGAAGAAGGTTCATATCAGGAATGAGTAAGATCACTTTAAAAGTTTTGATACACGGACTTTAAAGTTTGCTCAGATTCTTACTCTTTGCACAAACAACATGTGGGATAACATATTAACCCATGTAAGCTTGAGCGTATACCTTCGTGGTTATTTAAGATGGATATGTGATGGTGTGTCAAACCAATCAATAATATGATCTCAACTATTACACAAATTCAATTAAGAAGTAGTGGAGTAAGTCGAGTTCGAATCCACAGGGAGGTATGAGTTCAAGTTGTTATAAAAAAGAAAGATTGTTGTTGTTCGAATAAAAATTCAGAAAATAGTAAATTTGTGTTTCAAATTATAATAAAGGCATTGATCAAAGATTCATTCTCCACAACCAAACATGAATAATAGTAATCATACAAGTATAATCTTCAATAATTTCGATTGTTAACAACCGTAGGATAGTTACAAGTTCAACTAACCTCTGAATTCCTAAATTCACCAAATAGACGCAAGTTCGCTAATGGATTCTAATCAATTGGCCCACCTAAAATAAGTTCTCTAGATGTAAGGCAATCAATTGCATTAATATTTGTGAATCAGGTTGCTCCTAACCACATGCTCACAAGTTCGGCATGTTAACTTAGGGTTGTCTTCTACACACTATTGTCCACAACATCCCATTGCAACAAATAATGTTTTACTACTTATGTTAAGATTACTCTAACAATTACGGATTAGAGCTCTCTAAACTAGCATTAGAGTTGCATACAAGATATTCAATTGGCCACTTGAACAACTAGCATACATCTCATGGTTATAGCACGGTAAAAGACAATCAACAAAACAAAAATATTGAAAGGTTAACTTGCATAAATTGATTAAAATCTCATGTCTTGGGAGTTTTGAAATCCTCCCCAATCAATAAAGAAAACTAGCAACCCATGTTCTTAAAAGAAAACATAATCTTTGAGAGAAAATAAGTTGTTAAAACTCAAAGAGATACGATAAAAGAAAAGCAAACTCAGTAATCCTCCTCTCCACTGCGCCTCCAAACTGCTGGTGTAAAAGGGTTCTCTCTGGCCTTCTCTGCACCTTTCCCTAGTTGTAGAGAGATGGTGTAAAGATCCTTCTGTCCGCCCCTAAACATTCTCTTTTATAGCTCTTTAAATCCCTGCCGAATTAACCCACAGAAACCCAAGTTTCCTAAACAATCTTAACTTCCAAAAATATTTCAGTAATCCTCCACCATCCATACACAAATCAAACGGCAGAAACTCGCCAGTTATTCCCTGTCTTTGTCGCTCAAACTGCTGTCAAAATCTTGCCTAAACCCCAAACAAGTCTGTCGTGCCTTTCTTAGCTGCAAAAACCTCTCCTGAATCTTATCGGACACCCACCAGAACATGACAGCAACCAACAGTTTCTCCCCTATTTTGACGGCTCTAAACTCTTCCAAATCCAAGCCAAACTCTTACCCAAACCTCCTGAAGTCCCTGTTTCACCTGACCTCAAACCCGTGCTCTAAATCTTCTCAAAGTATCCACAGAACCCTGACCAGAACCGATGGCATAGCTGGTTCAGTGAACTGGTTTCTCGGCAAATAACACTGCGCCCAATCCTTGTTGTTGCCTCCTTGCCTTCCAACTCTTCTGCCCTGACTAGAACCCATCGAATACAACCCATAGAACATGGCCTAACCCTTCTTACAAACCCAACACAGTCCATAGCAAATACCCATAACAAAGCCAGTTCAGTCAACCGCAACCAAGATGTTCTTCACTTCCAATTGGCTGCTAAATTCAGGTTCTAGCCATTCACAAACCAGACCCTCCTACAGCTCACAAATTCATAGTAGAAACATCACAGCAAAACCCATCGTTTAAGATAGAAACCACCAGAAACTAGCAACAACTCAGCTACTACAGAATTGGTCTGTCAGACCTTTAAACAAGCATCTTGTGTGCAGTTCCCTGGTTATAATGGGAAGTGTCTACTTTGATTCCTAAGCCTGACCCATATCTCCTTCCCTGTAAAAATCATTCATTCACACACAAATCAAACAAACCCATTCATATAATCCAGTAATAACAGCAATTGAAGTTGTTTAGCCTGCAGTAAACTTGGCAGCAGCAACACACATTCTTCACGTTCAAACCGATCCCCAAAACATACAACTTCGTATCACAGTCTTAACCCATTTTCCTTCTCGTTCTCAGCTTATGAAAACCTCTCTCGAATCTTGCACATCAACCTCTGAACCATGGTGAAACTGGCAGCTGGAGAATACTTTCTTCGTTGTCTGTTTCTTCCTCTAACTGATAACCCCAAACTCAGCCAATGTCCTGTTTCTTGTCTTCAAAAACCTCTCTTGAACCTTGGTTAACCATCACGAACCATGGCTAGCAATGGCGGACTTGGCAGTAGAACTAGACGCAACAACTGATTCAACGTCAGAAAAACTTGATTTGAACTGGTTCCGATGTTGAGAAAGACGCAACCTGGTTTTGAGCAAACAGAATGAGGTGCCCTGAGCACTGTATTGCGTCTGCACCAGTAATTCTAGACTGTGTAATGTAGCTGCTCCGAGTAGGGGACCTTGGGTGCTCCAATAATCTGTTGATTGGAACCAAATGGCTGTCCCATAAATGTATGTGGCTGCCTCCAGTAGTTCTATCAAACCTTCAGTGTAACCAAGCAATGTTTTTGACTCTTGTTTGCTTCATTATGTATCAAATGATTTTAAAGTACCTGCAAAATAGAAAACAATGTTATATAAAGAATTTTCGAGGCATTAACTAGACATAAGTGTATGAATAAGGTACTCTTGAATAGGTGTTTTAAGCACCTAACAATATGTTGAAGGTGCTGTCTATGGATCTATCAACAAGAGTTCAATGAACACATCAAGACTCAAGGGAGAAGTTGAAGAATTCAAGAAATCAAGATACATTGGGTTAGTACTTAATTGTATATATTTTGAATCCATATGTAAATTGGTTTTGTCACTAAAATTGACAAAGGGGGAGATTGTTAGGGCTTTGTCCGGTCAAACCCACTAGCGTTGGTATGTCAAGCTGGTTGTCAGTTTTAGGTATCAAAACACAATTCTTGATTTAGCCTACTAGAGTTTAGATTTAGGAATTGGGATATGGACTAAGTAGTAGAGACCTTGAAGACGAAGACTGTGAAGACAAAGAAGACATCAATTATTCTTCATCGACAAAAGGTTAGTAGGAGTTATGACTTTTATGGAAATTCTTCTATTCTACTTACTCTATCTTTCGAAATAGTCGGCTACTTTAGTAGTGATATTAATAGCGATTGAGATCGTGTTCTTGTCTACATGACCATGTGTTATGTTGGTATTTGTTCCCGCGAATACTAAGTTTACAAGAATGCATGAGATAGATTCGATACCATTTGTCCATTGCAATGGTTTTCTTGCAAATCACTTGTTGGATATGGGTGAATCTAAAGGAGTACTCTTGAGCAAGAGTCCAGTGGATTATAGTTGAGGACGTCTAACACGTCTAAGTACTGGTTAAGCCCAGAACTTCCAGTGGATCCAAGTTAAACCCTAATCTGAATGTAGACGGTTCCCGAACCGTTCGTGAACAATGACTTAAGAAAAACTTCTGAGTTCCAAAGTGTCATTTTGTACGCGTACCCTACGTGAACCTCATAATCGATACTTTTGGATGTGATTCAGATGGACGGTTTGCGAACCGTCCCAAGTGAATATTCTCTGGGATTTTCACTCGGGTTAAACTCTGACTCCTTATCTCTTAGTTGGACTTGGTTATCACGAAAATATCTTATGTGGTCCATCTAACGGTTCTCAATGTGTCAATAAGATAAAGATTATCTCTGTCTGTTGGATATCAATCTTGAAGTGTTTATGAGCTAATAAACACTTGGCAGATAAATGATAAATGATTTCCAATTGAGATAAATCTGTGTTTACTTTGTTTGCAAGTTAGGGTTTCCAAAACTTGTGAAACAAGTAACTAGTTGCTTTATTCCAAAGCAACCTATCTTATTGAGTGCAATAAATAGAGGTGTTTAAGGACGAAAACCACAAGCATCAAGCATACGTGAAGATTCCTTTTGGAAGAGATCGTAAAACTCTTTTCACTTCGGTGAATGCTTGTTGTGGTATAGTCATCCTCTATTAGGTAGCAGTTTCTCTTGGGATTTACCTACGACTATAAAGACTTCTCTTGAGAGTTGGGAAGCACATGTAGGAGATTGAGACCTTAGTGGTTGAAATCGGAGTAACATGTAACCTTGGTAACCTGATCACGTTCTTCTCTATTCTACGGTCCTTCTCTTCTGATATAAGGCCATTCAAGAACTGATACGTTACATACAGGGTTTTGAAAGGAAGCAACGCACGGCTGCACTCGGTGTTGTAAGACCTAGTTAGCTCCAGTTGTATAAGTTTGTTAAGTGATTCTTCGTGTACAACTGAGGTAGAGACAAGTTGGGCATAGTTTACTCGGTTTACTTGTCAGCCCCCGATTGTAAGTAGATTTCCGTATGACCTGGAGAAATCCGAAGGAAGTCACTTTGTGTATGTCAAACTGATAGAGGACAGTTCAAACATACAGTTGATAATTGAGGTTGCAAAGCCGAACTTGTTGACACAAGCCTTTAACAGCGGTTAAAGCAACTCCTAGGCCTATAAAGGACGTCAGCTAGGGGAATCAAGTGCGTGACGATCATTGGGGGATCTAGAGACGTAAGGAGTGCGACAGTAGCCAGTTCGCTTGGAGGGTTGGCACTGGTCTCTGCTACATCCCAGACCGAAGTCTTATAGTAGGCTAGTGTTTGTAGACAGTTTGTACTGTGCGGTGTTCAATCTGGACGAGGTCCCGAGGTTTTTCTACAGGTTGTAGTTTCCTCGTTAAAAAAATCTCTGGTGTCTTGTGTGCTTTACTTTCCGGATTATATTCTCTGATTATATAATTAAAGCAAACACAAGAAGTACGTTATTATAAACCTGATCGTTGTTCTCAATCCATCCCTTGGATTTACCAAGACCCTGTCTAGCGTTGGACTGATCCTTGTGATCCAAACTCAGGTTAACAGATCTGGATATTGATTTTTGAGATCGTCCAGATCTGACCATAAGTCTCACGAGCCCAAACAAAAAGTTGGTTGTATTTTGGTACCCCTGCTTTTTCAGTCGGTAGTGGTGTCGGTGTTGATTGGAATTCTTAGATCTTCCTCCCTTCGAAGGACTGTAGAGGATAGTCCCCTGCTGCGTGGACGTTTCTGCTTCCATGATGATGAAGCGCTTTGGTAGAGACAGGGGCATATCTGTTGTACCTTATTGGGTCGTAGCAGTCAGCACTCCTAACGTTGTTCGGTGCAGTGAAGAACGGCTGTGGTGAGGCGTCCCCAGTCATGCTCTGAGCTATCTTATCGATGTCTTTCGCTGGGCTCAACTTCCCTCGTGCAGAAACGTGTTGCTTGCCAGCCTCCTTCAACATTCTCGTGTGTTGGCCTTTCGGAGATGGTAAAGGCTTGAGTAGGCAGAGCATTCTCATTAGTTGTTGAGAATCATCGAATCGGGGTAATCCGGTAGTTCCATTCTCGTTCAGACGTCTAATAGCTCCAGTACTTCCTCGAAGATGATGAGTCTGGGAATCCTGCATAGGCTTCGGCCCTCGTACTCCTCGCGGTTGTTGTTGCAGATTTGCATCTTGTGCTTGAGTCACGTTCTTGTTCGGTACCCTTTGAGTTATATTGCGTTGATACCCTGTTATCAGTCTTGCTAACGCGTCTCATGTTATCACGAGCTTCTTCAATCCTTAACTGCTTGGATCCTTCTCTAGCAAGACAGGGACGGCTGTCGTCGATCGTTTTGCAGCATTGTAGAGCTTTTAGCATGTTTGAGAGCGTCATAAGAGATTTCAGGAACTATCCCGTCGATACAAAATTCGAATTCTGAACTTCTTCCAGTGAGGAGTATCTCATGCGAGAGGGGCCTCCTGGATAGGAAGGTTGGTGTGGGCGAAGCAGAGATGCGCCTTCTCTTCTTGATTCTCCAGGGGGCTTCTCTCGATCGAGTAGCAGAGTTGGATTGTTGGACATCCTTCTTTTCAGGTTGTCTTGAGAGTCCCTGGAGTTCCTGGCTTGCTGCAGTGGTGACTATGGAAGTCCCCATGTCTCGTCGTCATTCTCTTAGTGATGATGGGGTTGTGCGTCTCTTCAGTGTTTGTTGGTAAATCCTTTGTTGTCATGGGTACTAGAAGCTTGGTTTACCCCTTTCTAGTAGTTACACCATCGTGACTTGTGGCGCCATGACGCGTGGCTCCGTGACTTGTGGCGCCGTGACCCGTGGTGTCGTAGCTTGTGGCGCCGTGACTCGTGGCGCCGTGACTTGTGGTGTCGTGACTCGTGGTGTCGTATCTTGTGTTGTGATCTGCTTCGACCCATGTTGTCACCTGGAGTTTCCAAAGTGAGCTTGAAGTTGTACACTTTGTGTGTGTCACCTCTGTAGATGGACTCTTCCTCTTACTCCCTTCGCTGATGGAACTCATGGATGGTAAGTTATTATTGTGCTGCTCGATGATCAGGCTGTTGTCACCGTTGGTATCCCGAGCCTCTTCGCTTCTTAGGGGTTTGGCTCTCTCCGGTAGCGCTGGTGCAGACGGGGCAGATCTTTTGCAGTTTCATGGAGGGATCAGTAGACAAGGATCATTTCGCAGAGCTTCACCAATGTTAGTCGAGAGCTTGGATCCTATTCTGATACGAAAAAGGTACTTGTGGTAGGACGCACTCATCGCCTCACTCCACGTACCAATGCTGGGCAAGGTTGTTGTACTAAGTGCAGGCTATGCCAGTGAGGGCTCCGGGAATTTTCTGAGTCTCATCACTTGGTGGTGTTGATGCTCCCCTCTTGGGGAGAGGGATCCTCTAACTTTGTGTGGGCACGGTTGTCGGTGCTGGTGAACAGGTAGCGTCGTCTCCTCCTATGGGCTTTAGATTAGTCTATCCAAATCGTCTTTTAGCGACGTATCCGAGTTGTGGCTCTCTCCGTGTTGAGGCTCTGCTTGAGTAGGGATCATCTCATCATCCCAGACATGGATCGCAATGGCGCTCGTACTAGCAGCAGTTCTGGGAGTTCCTTTGGCTTGTGAACCCGGTGATGGTTTGGCGGTTAGAGTTTCGAGTTGAGCCAGGACTTCAACTTGGGTCTTGATCCGTCTTTCCGGAAGATCGTCTCGACACTTGACTAGTTTCTCCAAGGTTAGCGTCCTTGGCACTTCCTCTTCCTTTAGGGTTGTAGCATTGATCCTGATCGAAGAGGAGTGGTTACTACGAGGCGTGCTAACTGGATCTGGATCTGCAGGAGTTGTTAGGACAGCAGGAGTCGCCGAAACAACAAGGTTTACCGAGGCAACGCCAGGAGAGTTGGAGTAGGTGTGACGATGGGTGTGACAGGGGTTGATGAGACAATAGGTGTTACAGGGGAAGCATCGTGGGTGGTCTGGATGCTGGGCACGACGCTGAGTGTGGGTGAATTGGAAGGTGTTGCGCTGGAAGTTGGAGCGGCTTCAGTTGTAGAATTGAGATTTTTTTTTGTAGTCTGACCCTATCCCTAGTTCAACCATTTTTTGAGAAAACCGAGAGATTGATCTCCCACTGTGGTCGCCAAATGTTTTTACCTGAAAAACATATGTACCGTTTCTGGGTACTTTTGTAGTGCTCGAGATCAAAATCTAACAAGACGAGCCTAAACCAAGTCAATGGTCATTCACGTCTTGCTTCGGTCACAGAGAGGATGAGGTTGGTTTAGGGAGGTAAACAGTGAAAGAAACTTGAGATCGGTTTGAGGATGTGTGTTTCTGGGTGTGAGAGTTCAAGATCTCCGTCGTGAGGGTGACTGGAGATCTCCAAGGCTAGAAGTGTGTTGAATTACTCAGAATCTGGTTGTTGCTCGTGCTCCGAGGCTTTGGTGTTCTTGAGTGTTCTGGTTATTCTGCCTTGGAAGATAGGGGAAGCCTCTATTTATAGTGTTGAACTCACCCTGATCTCTCGACAGAGAAGGTGGAAGTCGTGGAAGAGTGGAGGAGTGGAGGACATGAGTTTTGCTTTGTAACTGCTGGAGTCCTGTAGAACATGTCCACTCAGCACCACTTTCTCGTAACTGTCCATCATCTCTATCAGTTTCTTTCTAACCACCGTAGACCGCCAGACCAATACCCCTAAAGTTATCCCCCCGTGTGATATTTGATATCTCGAGTACTATGCAGTTATTGCATGGTTGCGTTGAGTTTGAACAGTGTTGTGTAGCTATGGCTCTATGACCAATGCGAGTGTGGCGCTAGAGACATGTATGATGGACGCATGAAATCAGCTTGGCCACTGGCCAAGACTAGGGATTTCATGGCGCCACGGCCTAGGAGGCCACGGCCTTGGCTACTGGCCAAGGCCAACTGTTTGTGGCGCCATGGATTATGGCGCCATGGCCTAGGAGGCCACGACCTTGGCTACTGGCCAAGGCCAACTATTTGTGGCGCCATGGATTATGGCACCATGGCCTAGGAGACCACGGCCTTGCCTACTGGACAAGGCCATCTGTTTGTGGCGCCATGGATTATGGCACCATGGCCTAGGATTCCACGGCCTTGGCGTTTGGCCAAGGCCAACCCTTTCTTGGTGCATTTAGGCCACGCCACTTCGACTATGGTGTATTTGTGTATTTTCACTATTTTAGATCATGGCGTGCTTATCCATGGTATCTTAGGCCATTCTGCGTTTAGAGTGTGGCTTGTCTAAGTGTGTTTAGGCTGTTGTATGCTTCTCAGAGAGTTCTGGACAAGCTTAGAACTATGATAAATCTGAGGTTTTCATTACGACTATGTTGTTGAGTCGTCTTTTAAAGAGGAAACCCCGAGAGGGTGCATCTCTATCTTGACCGAGATTAGGCGAGGGCCTGAGGTCTTTAAATATTAATGAGGAAACCCGAGAGGGTGCGTCTCTATCTTGACCGAGAATAGGCGAGGGCCTGAGGTCTTCAAATATTAAGGAGGAAACCCGAGAGGGTGCGTCTCTATCAATTTTCCACCATAGTACCAGTGAGCAATTTAGTTCTGATGTCGAGGAATTCGAAGCGATGTCGGCATGAAGTAAATTGGTGGTATTATGAGTTGGTGGGATATTTAGTGTCGTGATATGATATTATTCTCTTCCCCCGGGGAGTTATAAGAGAGAACTCATAGAGAGCATATTCAGCTTGCAGAACAGGTTGTATCCTGAGCTATAGAGATGTGCCTGAGTAGGAAATCGTGCTACGATATCATTCTCTCCACTCGGAAGCTATAAGAGGGAACTCGTAGAGCTATAGAGATCTTCCTGAGTAGGCAATCGCCTCTTGGCAAGGCATACAGAAGGAGATTTTACGGTTTTATCCCTTCTCTATTTTTCACCATCTGCATTAGCATTCCCATTGTTCTCATTCAGCTTATCCATGACACGTGACCACATAACTCTTGCAGTTACACGGAGCAATCTGACATCTCTTTGTAAGTAAACAAATGCCCAACTCCTAATGATCGTTTCGTTTTCAGCATTGGTGTATCTAGCCATGATGAAGAGAAGTTTTTTGGTAGACTCTGAAAGGGATTCCTAGAACATAAGTAAGATGAATTGAGAAAGTGAGAAGATAGTGGGGTGGTTGTCTTTCGACAAGAGATCACATTCTTATACCCTTCAAAAATGTACTATTTAATTGATGGACGTATGGGAAACACTGTTCGATGATACGATTAAACACAACTACTTGAAGTGATCACACAATGTGTGAAAAACAAGACAACATTTACATGTCGGAATTGAAGTGACAATATCCTAACACGGTGGGACAAAAAATTCAGATGACAAAAATGATTTGATAAAACCCTGCCACAGGAGACATACAGATTTTCTTTTTATCGTTTAGAATAGTGTTGGATTTTCTTTTTATCGTTTGAGATAACGTTGGATTTTCTTTTTGTCTTTTGCGGATTTTCTTTTTATCCTTTGCTATAGTATCTCTTTTGTATTTTGTGACTCTTTATGTTTTTAAATACAATAGGTTTTTAAAGTATCGAAGAACCACCAAATTTGTCTGCACATCCCAATCCTTCTTAAGCTTTTAGTTTATTTCATCTTTTCAATATCTCAATTTCCTTGGTAATAATGGTCATATACACACCTGAAGAAGACAATGCATTAATGCGAGCTTTTTCCTTTGTCATGAATCAATAAGATGTAACGAAGATCGTATTATGTGGGGCAGTTGTTACTTGGAATAGGATCCTCCAACAATTTACCGATATATGTGGAAATCATAGTGGTAGAAGCATTCGTTCTTTGGCAACGAGGAAAAGGCAAATTATGCAAGCAATTGCTAAGTATATAAACATTCAGAGAAGTATACGAATACATCAACGTCGAAGCGGTGTTAGGATTAGCAGGTCACGCATATAACTGTTGACAAGGGAAGAAATTGTAAGTTGTATCCAAACTAGATGTTAAAGCATTTTGATGTTCGATGATTGGTAATATATTTAAGGCTAACAATCGTTTGTTTCCCTTTGTTTTATATGTAGGAGGAGAGGGCTAGAGCGGATTATTCAAGAAGAGTTGGAGAAGAATTTGTTGCACGACTGTTATTTAATTATAATTCACAATTTTCCAAATTTGAACATTTACCTTAATCACAATTGATGATGAGGGATAATAGGTTATTTGATGTTGATGTCTCTCTAGGTGAGAGTCTCTAGGTAAGTGTAACGGCTAATTTGACCATCTACGTACGTAAAAATAATATTTACACTCCATTTACACTTCACAACGGCTATTTTTTTGAACGGGATGACCGTTGGAAGCTTGTCTATATAAAAGGGTTCCTATTGCTAAAAAAAAAATTAAGTGAATCTACAAATTTTACAGTTATTTTCTCAAATCTTATTATCAAACATGTATAATCCATGTTCGTCAGCTCCTGTTGCTTCCCGGAAGCCGAAACGTTCAGTCTCCGACATAATGGCATGTTTAAGTCACCGCAATCGAGAGAAATCTCCCTTATCACCACCAAAATCTCCACAGGGTTCTCCTCCAAATTATGTATTACTCGGTACTCCTCCACCATCATCTTCCCAGGATTCTCATCCAAATTTGTATTACTCGGTACTCCTCCTCCCAGACGTCAATACCGTCACTTTAATGAGAAATTAGTTGATGAATACTTTTATGACTACTCTCCATCTCAAAAACCATTATATCCTCCTCAATTAACCAAAACGACAACTCGTAATCCTCCTCCATATACGTTGGCTGAAGATTTATATCTTTGCAAAAACTTTATGCTTTGCTATCCAACACCGAAGAAAATTAAACGTTCTCGTTTTGGGGTGAATTACTCACTATTGTGGTATGAAGTCAAAACACACTTCGACAATGAAATGGAGGAGAGAGAAGTTGTTCGAGATGAAAATGGGTTGTCGGTACGATGGACTGAAATACACGATAAAGTACACGCATTTATGCATTTGAGGAGATTGGTCGGAGGTCAAATTAAGGGACAAACTGATGAGAAAATTCTAGCCAGCACTTTGAAGGAATGGAAAAATTGAAAAGGAGAACATTTTAGGTACGAAAAACATTATCATCTCCTCAAGTTGTTCCTCAGGAAGAATAAAATAGACTAAGCAAATGTGTTCATGTAACCCGTTATGTTGTAATTTTGCTTATCTGTAACATGTTATTTAGGTTTTTATTTTTTCAGCACAAGATAATTTAGATTTTAGTTTATCTGCACGATGTAACTTGCAATTTCAAATTCAAAACGATGTAACTCAATTTATCCTTCACTCAGCTATGATTGCGTGAAACTACTTGAATTTTTCCTTTTAAATTGGACTCGGCATAACTACTCGTCAAGGTCAAACCTTGATTGGGGCAGACACTAAGTGGCCGCCCCCGAAAATTGGGCGGTCGTTCAATGGCCGCCTGTCAACCATAGTACTTGCCTTTTGTCTAGTTTTTTTTTAACCTAAATTTTGAGTAAAAAACATAAATAATTGGCATCATAGTGCTTGCTCTTAGAGATGCCTCCTTGGACTGTTTATGGACCAAACACACTTATGATGCACTCTGGTACTAGCAAAATAAGAAAATGGCATGGTAAAGTTGTTGCGTGTGAGATGAAAAATCCATCGGTTGGTGGTTTTTCCATTGGACGATGGATTTTCCATCTACCACGATGGAATTTCTATCGGTTACCTGAAATTTCTCCTATTTTCAGCTTTTAAATTCTTTTTTAATTGAAAGGGGACACATAAATAATATATAAATCTATAAAAGCCTCACCAAACAAATCTATCTAGATTTTTTAATAATTTTTTATTAATTTGGACCCACTAAATATAATAAAATATAATATTTTATTGGAATTTGCTAATTTTCCAATAGTGGGGATTTCGGTTTGCTAGTCCATCTAAGCTAGCAAATCCTTTGATTTTTTAGTCCTCGTAGGAACCAGCCTAAGAGAGAAAACAAATAATTTTCAAGACGTTTTTTTTTTTTGGCCATGTAGTTTACTAAGTAGTAAGCTTTTCGAGATTTGGAAACCCCAATAGTTTTTAAGATTGGTGAATTCCGGTGCAATCAAGACAAGATGAACAATTTGGTTGTTGATCCTTGATTTTCCCTACATAACCGCTTTCTTCATCTCCTTGATTTTCTCCATTCTTTCCTATTTCCTTTGATTTTCTTCAGAGTTTTCATATATCTTCTGCGTGGATCTTAATTATCTTAAGATCTAGGCAGGATTTTATTTATTTAGTATATATTTAGTATTTTTTTTAAATAAAACTTCATATTCCTGTAGTGTTTTGGTTGAGTTTAACTTATCTGTCTATGAAGGTTTAATGGCTTATTCATGGCATTCGGTTTACTCAATTACGCATTCGAAGGTGTTTCTTATAGCCTTAGGGCAGTTCCATCTACACTTTCATGGGCTAAATACTCATTTTCAAAGGATTATCAGAGTTTGAAGACTCAAGATTTAAAATGGTTGGATATGAAACCAAAAACCATTTGTCAAATCATTCCTTTTGAAAATATATGCAATTGGTTCTTTTGATTCATCTTAGTCCTTATGAAATCGATTGTCATAATCAATTCAAACACATACTTGAGGGCGATCCGCATCGAACTGGCGAAGATCTACATGTGGATCCTTGGCGACAAGATATGATCGCGATTTCAATTATGTTGTATTTTTCTGATGTAATTGAATGTATTCATGGCTTTCAATTGGTCATTGTAACCCTTCTAACCTCAATTAAATGAGGTAATTGAAATAAAAGTTTGGGGCAGTAGCCCCTATTTCCTTTAAAAAAAATATATATTGGGGTGTGTTGGAGTATAAACATTCTTTGTCCCATAATGTTTGTTATGTTATATTGCCTGATCCATATCTTTATTATCTATACATAGTGGATTTAAAGGCATTGCTTAACGTTTGGATACACATACTAATACACTGACTTATTGTTAGGGCATTATCCTGTCAAACCCACTAACATTGGTATGTCAAGCTAGTTGTCAGTTTTAGGTGTCAAAACTCAATCTTGATTTAGCCTACTAGAGTTTAGATTTCGGAATTGTGATATAGACAAAGTAGTAGAGACCTTGAAGACGAAGACTGTGAAGACAAAGAAGACATCAATTATTCTTCATCAACAAAAGGTTAGTAGGAGTTATGACTTTTATGGAAATTCTTCTATTCTGCTTATTCAATCTTTCGAAATAGTCGACTACTTTAGTAGAGATACTAATAGCGATTGAGACCGTGTTCTTGTCTACATGACCAAGTATTATGCTGGTATTGGTTCCCACGAATACTAAGGTTACAAGAATGCATGAGATAGATTCGATACCATCTTTCCATAGCAATGGTTTGCTTGCAAATCACTTGTTGGATATGGGTGAACCTAAAGGAGTACTCTTGAGCAAGAGTCCAGTGGATTATAGCTGAGGGCGTCTAACACGTCTAAGTACTGGCCAAGCCCATAACTTCCAGCGGATCCAGTTAAAACCTAATTCTGAGTATTGGCAGTTCACGAACCGGTTCGTGAACAACGACTTCGGATTTCACTCCTGAGTTGCAAAACATCAATTTGTACACGTACATG